>JADDOH010003667.1:0-133313 GCA_016648135.1 Agrypnia vestita | reverse complement strand
GGAACATACAATAGTAAATCAAGAAAGTAATTACCGAACACACTCTAGAATAACTGCTGATAACTCTGATACACACTCTTCCACTAGCCGGACGAACTCTTTTTAGAGATAATGTCGCTTTTCCAGAATCCAGAATTTACGAGATTTGCCCAGTCGATTCCAGATTCGTGTGGACCATTCGAGAGATTTCGATAGTGCGTAATTCTGTATGATTCTGCCAGTTTGTTACAGTATGTTATTTTGTTTTTCAAAGATTTCATGTTAAAAGAAAATCAATGTATGAAATCTCATGGCTTTTTGTATTTAGCCGATTTATCATGTTATTATTTTCATGCTAAACTTTATTCAATTCTTGCTTTGTGAAACCAGAAAATTAGTAAGACTAGTTCTACAAACTTAATTTTCAATAAATAAGACTTCAATACATATCGCACGTTCCAGAATGTAATTCTGTTCTTCAGAAATTGGAATCAATAAAAATGAAAAAATATTAACTATTGAACTAGACGAGGCCTTGTTAACTCTTGTGTTATTTTTTGCTGAATGGTTTCGATGCGACCCTTTCCATATCGGATGATATAAATATGTACACATTTTCTTTGCTGTACGACCAAATTTTGCATAAATCTTTTGTATGATTTAACAAAAAATATTAGAGGTTGTGTTTGAGTGAGTTGGGTTCATGAATTCGTTGCAGGCTGAGGCATGTGGGTAGTTAGTTGGATTCGGGGGTGGATTTGTATTAATGTAATGTTAAAGCGGAATCTCGATGCCACTCTGTCACAGCATTATCCAAGTTTATCCCTGAGATAAATGAGTCCCCTGTGAACTAAGATACGTATTTGGGTTTAACTGCAGTAGTCATTTTGGGTATGTAGAAGACATTAATCATATGTATTACTAAATAATATTAATAAATTTTATTTTTATAATATTTATTTATACAGTAGATACAAATAATGTTTTTTATATTAAATTAATTCTGTGTAATTAAATTTTAAAGACATTATACTCCCCATAATATGAGCCAAAGCTCGAGCTTATGGGAGTATTTACAAGCCAAATTAAAGTACAAAAGAAGAAACCATTTAAAAGAAATATTTGTTTTTATACGGAAACCATTTGAAACATATGGGCAATGTTACAATACATCATTGTCCAAAATTAAGAATTTGACTTCTTTCTTAAACTTTTCCTATTTTCGAATGTTCCTTTCTTGAAATTTGTTTTGCGATAACAGTGTATTATGTAAATTGTAAAAAACATATATCAGTTTTCTCAATCGTTCCACGGTCAGATTGACATGGTCTTGCCATTTGACATGTCTGTCAATAGTTATTTCTAAATATTTATGTATTGCTAAGTAACTTTTTAAACTGATTAATAAGTTTAAATTAAATAGATAACCTCTGAGATAATATTTTCTAAAGAAAACATTGTGAATATATATATTCACCTCTTCAATTTAGCAAATTTAATCGACTAAAACGCGAGTTACCTCAAATTACCGGTTTAAATCTAAAAAGGATAATCCTTTGCATGCGTTATGAATTTTTAATACAATATTAATCATTCCTCTAGGAGCAGAATTTTCAAGACAGTTAGTTATTCTTATATTATATTGTATTAGGCACACAGATTCCATATTTTATTTCCACTGAAATAATTCATACAATTAATTTCATTTTATTTGTGTGAGTTACTTGGTAGTGCAACATGATTATTTTATTTTTTTAAACATGCTAATCATAGCACTACACACCCGTTCAGTTATATATTCTACACATTATAGTTTCGAAAATGCCTGTGTCTCTCAACATCAGATAAAAATTGCAATAAATTCGTCGCTTAGGTAAAATTCAATTTCCATTGTACAATACTCAACATAATCCCATAATATAATAATGAATAAGCGAAAATAAAACAATTAGATTCAAGCGTAGAATAGAATTTGATGAAGAAATGGATACAATGACAAGGGAATGTAACTCAAGTGTAATCGAATAAGAAGCAGTTAATACGTTTAAAAAACCTTACTCTTTTCACGAAAACTCAACGAGCCTGATATAGAAGAGCTGAATAGGAAAATGAAGAGTATATTAAGAAAATTGCCTATTATCAACGTAAAATGATATTAAATATGGTACAGACGGTCTGAAGAATAATTCATGGGTTCCTCGGGTCAGCGAATATTATTTTGTGGTCTGAAAAGTAGTTATTTTAAATTAGCATAACGTTCCCTGTACGCAGGGAGAGTTTAGTCAAACATTTAGTAAATATTATCGGGAGGTCATATTACATCCCCATCGTCAAAGTCCTCTACCTGCCCTATACCTGAATCGGCGATTGAGATTTTATTATTCAAATTTTTATTTTATTTTATTTACTTTTTAAAAGATTTTATTATTTTCAAAAGTAATAAAGATGATATAAAGTATAGGATTTTTTTAGTTTTGATAATAAGAAAGCAGTGGCTGAATTTAAAATATAGGGATTGGTGAACATAGTCATATCTACGAATATAGATTATAATATGATATAAGTAAAAGCTGAGAATAACAACGAATTCAAAATAAACCAGTGCGTGTGTATATGAATAGGCGTAGGCGCGCTGCCCCCTTGAGCACGTTACAAGAAAATACTGCGCGTCTCCCGAGCAGGCAAAAAAGGTGACTCGAAAATAGTTATTGCTATTAATAAGTTGCACAGCGTATTTAACTTTTGATAGGTCTCAAGCTGGTGTCTAAGTCTGTCACCGGATTAAAATATCATTTGCACTGAAATTTATCTCAACTAAGTCTCTGACATTTACAACATCATATCTCATTCCATGAACACGGGACACTATAAATATATTTTTTCATATATTTTTTTCACATAACATGAAGAAGTCTTTGAATAACACTGTTAATGACAATATCAAATATAAGACGTGTCTGCTGAAAAATCAAACAAAGGTTTTTACGATTTGTAAGCGTTAATATTGTATATTTTTCGAAGCGAATATTTTTTCTCGGTGTTGGCAAGTGCTACGACAAACAACCGCTCCGTAAGGATTCCCAAGTTTATGGGACTGAAGGAAAATTCTAAACATTTTTTCAAAAATCTAGCGCGCCAGCCACACACATAAAAGGAAACTCAACACAAAGCGTAGCTACTTTCAGCAAATACGAACAATGCGTATTTTTAATTTTTTAAATCATTTTTAAAATATTTTTTAAATAATATTACGCATGTGGGCACCCACCCAAATTGCTAAGAAAATATCGATCAATTAATGCCTCAGTATTTCATAACTGATAATATTGACTATGTTTTCATTATAATAATGGATTTTCAGTCGGTATCGGGTGTCGTCATCCCATCTTTCATGTTAGTGCAGTCAAAAAAATTGTCAGGCGTGTCTTCGGCGTTTCGGATCCCTTTGCAATAGTCAGATGTGATAGCCTCAGATTTTGGATGAGATGGAATAGACATGGAAAAAGACTCTAGAAATTATTGTCATTAAAACAGCAAAACTATTCGCAGTCAAAATTGCGTAAAATAAAACAAATTAATCGGTTAGTGAATTAAAATGAGAATTCGTGAGTCAGATTACCTCTACTATATTAACTGACTCCTACAATTTTTCAAACACTTCTGAAGATCTAGACTTTCTACACAGTTTTTTTATTTTAAAATGAATCCATTATCCCCCTTTTAATTGTAACATTTATTATACATAATTATAACATAATTTAATTGTAAAAAAGAGGTAACAAGTAACTGTAGTAAATGAAAGAAAATTTTCATTACCTACATTTTTGTTCCATTATTGTTTTTCACACATTTTAACGCCTACATAATGCAGGTATTTTATTACCTGCTAGAGTGGTTAAAAATTAATATGTTAAATATTAATATGTTATTTTCTATTATATTTTATAAAAGGTTTCCTAATAGCATCTCGTATGCTTAGATATATTCAAAATAATAAACATAAATTAAAAAAATGTACATTGTGATGAGTTCATTCACATACTAGTAGATAATTACATACAGTTATTTATTTAATTTTTTAGGAATGAGGAAATGATTGCGTTGCTCTACTATGCTAAAACTCTATCAATTATTCAAACTAATCGTGCAAACTTCGTTGTTAGTCATTTTAAATCAACATGTTTGTGTGGATTTAGCCTGAAATTAATTAGTCTTTGGATTAGCAGAGGGGCGAATTAAGACAATTTGCGTTTCAAAGTCAATAACTTGCTAAACATAACACCTACAATAAAACCGTGCGGAGTCATTGAATATTTAACTGCGAATACATTACTTACTAATTCACGCACAGACATTACGGTATTTAAATAATTACATCATTAAGGCCCGGTTGTTTCAAGTTCGATCAAAGTAAGCGTTCTTTTAAAGCATAGATTTTTACGTTCTCCACCAATCAGACGATCCGTTTTCGTAAAAATCTATGCTTTGATCGACCGCTTACTTTGATCCAACTTGAAACAACCGGCCCTAAAGCGACATAAGAATGCTTGATGAACTATCTTAACAGGTACTAATATATACTACAATAGTACAATAGTATATTTACCCAGTTTTGATTATTTTTTATGTTAATTATCATACCAATGGCGAGGGGATGAGCCTTATACCATATCCATACCAATGTTCTTACTTAGTATATAGTATATACTTACTTCTTTGTTGTCGCTAGGTTCAAGATGTTTTTTTTTTCAATTCCGATGTAATTTTTTTAAAGATAATTCTCTTTGCTTGTTTTGTAGTAGTTTAATACACACAATAATATTTACTCAATGTTTTTCTCCACCTCCCGAGAATTCTTTTTCTTAAAATAAATTAATTTTGAATCTAAAATAACAACCTAATATTTAATGTTATACACCTTTTCAATAATATCACTATTAATATTTACGTTCTTGCCTAGTTCCATTTATTTTGTTTTGCTAACATTTAATTAGAACTTATTTATTTTTAGATATACTGTTATACAGACTGATATACTATTCAAGTCTTTGTTTATTTTATTTATTGCGTCTGTATAATCTTCGCATGCTATGATTTTAGGTTAATATAACATCAGAAAATAAGCGTTAATTAAAGTATTTTATTATTAGAGTTAAATCATCAATATATAATTGTAATAATAATAAGGTTCGAACACTGATCCTTGCGGAATGTTAATATGCTTAGAAATCACTGAATCGTCCGGTTGTTGTCACGTATTTCGTGGTCGCATTTCTATTTTATTTAATGAAAAAATACATCTAATGGTTATTCTTGTCAACGATCTTTTATTCGTATACCTTAGAAAAGCTGATGCCATCTCTATCTGAGGCAACCTCTAATTGACATGTGTTACAGTCAAAATCATATTTATAAACATGCCTAGTAGCTGAAATATAATGCCTTACCTTATCTATAGGTATAAGATAATGTATTATGTAATAAAATAAGGAAAATCAGCACATTGAAAATGTTCCACTTTTAAATCTCAGGAAGCAATGGAATGTAGGTAGGTACCTTTTTTATTGTTTTTAGATTGTTTGAGGTTTGAAAAATATAACATTTTTAAAACAACAGAAATCTTGTATGATATGAAAAAAGGAGAAAAAACGAAGTTCAATTTTTATTTTGCTGAAAACGTCTTGTATCGTTGTGCTGTTTTTATAATATTGATAAAGAGATGTAACTTGTAATTTTAAACTAATATACGATAAATTACTATCACCCAGTTTCAATGTTTTTAGTTAAGTGTTGATTTCTATTAAAATTTCCGCACCACAAAAAGTTTCAATACAACATGTCTGAAATGTGATGGTATTAGTGCTGTTTTACGTTTATCAGGGAAAATTCTCTAAATTTTTTGATAAAAAATGCTAACTTTGGTATTGCATATCTCCATAACTATTGATATTAGGTTATGGTTGATGGGACATTTTCGGTTCATTATCAATGCAGAAATCTACCTATAGAGCTTTTGCTGCTATCTTTGAGATACAATAGTATAAATGCAGCAAGAGCGATAGCGCAACTATGCGTAAAAATAATAGATAAGCCAATATCCCAAGAAGGTTTTTCAAGACTTGAAAGGCTTTTAATATAATATTTTTATTAATTAATGTACACATGTCGTGTGATATCGAATATTCGAATCGAAAGATCAATGTTTTTTTAATTTTTTTCCGTAATGAACATAAACTGACGCAATAAATTGGTGACCTGCGCGTATCGCGTGATACCCGGTATATTTCACGATTTCAAATCTCTGGGCTGTATTTTCATGGGGCATTTTAAAGAACAAAGATGAAGAAAACACGTCCCCTTGTGCTTGTGTGTGTGGGACTCTCGACACCACCCTGCCGAGCCCCTTCCCCCCGAGAGGCCTCGCTGAGTAGCGCAGCTGACTAGTGCACTCCGCTCAATGAGGAACTATTATACTTTCGTAAATAAGCTGAAGCCTTAAGGATCCCGCTTACACGTATTTCAGAAATGCTGGAGAAAAGCACATTAAATGTATCGCATATGTACTCCGTACTAAACTCTTACTCATTTATTGCGTTAAAACTTGATGACTGAGGATGTCTCAAATAATTAATAAATGAGCTTAAATATGTCTTCACAGAGACGATCCTATTTATATGCGGTATGTTTTAGTATATTGTGAAGGTTTTTTTTTGGCGGAACATGGCAGCACAGTGATTACTTTACACAATGCAACGTTTTCGACTCCACCCGAGTTCGACCACCCATCTATCAAATCTTGGGAAGTTGTATACATGTTTTTTTTATTCCATACAACTAAGCTATCACCATCCATAGCTGAGAATTTGTCACTCGCATGAAACAGTATATAGACATCACTGCTGGTAAATGAGACTTCTATGTTTTTGATTAGAATATCAACCAATATTTATCCGAACTATTGACAAACTATACAAATATCTTTTCCTTTAAAAGTTATAAACTATTTTAAAAGGATCGAAAAAAAAACACAAAAAATAAAAAAAATTTAAAAACAGTATTTTTTAAAACATATATTGCATGTAAACGTATTAACAGATTTTTCTATAATTGTAACAAATTTAAGATAATCGTTAACTTATATTATTGAATAAAAAAGACATCTCACACGCCGTTCAGTCATAAAAGGCCCACAAAGTGGAGCAATTTTCTTCATTTATAAAACATCGAAGGTTTGGTAATTTATTAATCAATTATTTAATTTAGTTTATGACATTTTAATAAGATATTCGTATTTAAAATATATGTAACCTGACGAATAAATTTTTTAAATTAGATATGTTCCTACAAAAATGTGATAAAAAACGAAAGAGAAGATATGAGAAAAAATGGTGAAATTTGCTCATTCTGCTAGACGATCGCCTTAAGCGGATGCAAATTACAAGGTACCTACTTGTCAAGACAATTTCCATTAAATTGTTAAGCTTTATTTTTCTAATATTTTGAATGGATTGTAAATTTATTATCCGCGGCTTAAGGTACGAATAATTAGATTATTTTATTAATTAAATGTCTCCATTTCTAAAACATGTTTATTAAATAAATTTGTTTTGTCACAAAGTAATGTCGTCTGTCAAAATTTTAAGTTATTTTTGCCAGATTTTGAATTGATTCTCTTCAACACAAAGCTGCTTTTCAAATATCCTAAGAAGCATTTTGTGCCTTAAACTTTGCTTAGAAAGAGAAATTTTAGTGTAAAATACTTTATATTTAATTTGGCACCTGGAACCATCGATGTCATCATCTTCATTTCCCGGTTTAGCCGACGGAATGAGATAACATATTTCAGGAAGCGGTTACTGTAAATTTTAATTTTAAAACATTCATATATTTTGTGCGTATTCATTTTTACGACATTCCTCGATATAATTGTGAATGTATAGTGTACCCATAGCATCTTTATTCCTTAACTTATTTATTTTTCCTTTTTTTTTTTTTTCAAAATATCTTCATAAAATTCATTTTGTTTTACCAGTAGAGCGAATTTGATTTAAAATATGTTGGTACCCAAACAGTCCATTACAATTTGAGCACCACGAAAAATGATTATTAAAATTTCTAATATGCTGTTCTAGATATTATTAAATTATTGAAGAAATAAACACCAATAAAATATAGAAATTATACGTGTGTTTTAATCTTACATAAGTAAGTCATTTTTGACACAATAGTAATATTGTCGTGACAACAACTCTTATAAAAATCAATGTATTATACGTATGTAGATATATAACCTTTTAAAAAATAAAAGTTCAAGTCCTTCTCCAAGCACAAGAGCTTGCTTCCTTTTTGGAAAGGCGCTGCGAAAAACCAAAATGTATCTTTAGTAATCTAATATATATCATAAGTAGGTAACACATTCTGTAACCAATAGATACATGAATAAAAAATATGTAAATATTATGTATAATTCTTTCTTAAAAAATGTGTGTTTTAATATTTCTATATTCACTAAATTTTATTTGTAATATTTTAATTACGTGTAAATGAATTGCAGTATATTTTAAATGTAAGTTATATAAGATTAAAGAATTAAAAAAATATGTGAAACTACCCTCTTTCTTGCAATAAGCAGTCCACAGACCTTTAAAACTAACGGTAGAAATTTGCATACTTGATGCTGAAGAGAACCCCTCAAAGATGCGGAATCCTCTCTAAAAAATAATTTCATCGCGAGATAGGAAGTCTTTAACAATTTGCAATTGGTTCTGTGAAAATTTCATATCCGCCGCGTCATAATGTATCAAAAGGTGGTTCGCCATACTTCAAACGTCTTTGAGGTTATGAGGGTGTTGAAATATGTATCCGGGGGATTTTAATGCGTAGGACTTTTTAACCTTTAACTTTGTTAGGAATCAGAAAATGTGGGTCCAAATTTAATTATAAGCTTATTTTTGATATCTCAATCAAAATAGTTAACTCTTTTTCTTATATTTTATCTAATTGATGAAAAAAAAATTGAATCTTAGATGAAAGTCAAATATTATGTTCGATGCAAATAAAAGCTGGGTTTCTTTTGTTTTTAGCGTTGTATGATACATATTTTAAAAATATTTTTCTGTGCATGTATGCTATCATTTGTGATTATCTATAAAGTAAATTTTCATCATTATGAAAAGAAAGGAACATTCGATCATTATTTATTTTAAGCTTATTTTTAATGACGATAAGGTTTTTATATTTCAATCTTCAAAAGTCATATTTAAATTTTTTAAATTATTTTTGTCACAAATCAGACAGGTACATCAATAGGTATGCAAAAAAATCTTTATATCGAAAAAAAATTTTGCTACTCCCAATACGGGGAACTGCGGTTAATTATTTCTATATTTTAATCATTTAACTTATTTTTTTTGTGTTGCCCAAACTGCACGTGTAATCTTAGGTCATCGTCTCGTAGACCATTTCCTAACAACGTAGCCTGAACAGCAAGCATCACTCTAATGGCTACTGGTATGGCTTCCATGTGCTTCTGTGTGTTCGCAATTGGTTGAACTCGATATACTTTTTGCATTTGCTTTTCACCGCATTGGAGATCCAGTAGCTTTCACGATAGCATCGTAGTCTTGTCGGCATTCTTCTAGAACGATTCGCGACCAAGACGTCTAGTACTGGTCCACACATCGTCAATATAAGAGCATCGCCTTTCCCCCAACAGTACAAGGGAGCCGCCGCTTCGAACTGCTTGTTGTATGTATTTTATGAGCATTGTCCATTGAAATTAAATTGCTTTATTGTTGACACTGAGAAGATCTTGCCTACTCGAACCTTCTGGAATCTTTTCACTTCGTGCCAAAGTTTCCCCATATCTTCTCGAAGGTTCCCAATTTCTTCTTTGTTTTGTTCGTCTCTTTATGTTGCCTGCCAATACTGTGCAAAAGCTCCTTGAGGCACCCGAATTTGACATTCAGCAATATATAGAATTGATGATCTGGTTCTTTCCTTTATTTTTCATATTCCTCCTTATCCTTTAGGCGTTTTTGCTCCTATTCTACCTTTTTTTTCGCTTTTCTCCTTACCCTCTTAACCCCATTGTTCTTGCTTCCATTCCTGTTTGGAAAACCATCTTCAAAATGAGTAATTCCCTACATTATTGCTCTTCCGTTAATAACTGCACGTACTACAATAAAATACTAATTGATCGATCAGCGCTGTTCTCATCCAGCATTCCAAGTTTTGAAGGTGCAACAACAGGCACCAACTTAGTTTTCAAACGGGCAAAAAACTACACTCTTTGATAGCATCTACCGAGAAATTATTATTCTACAATTTACTAATCAATATCGCATCCGTATTACATTATTATTTATGGCTACCGGGCGTTATTTTTCATAACGGCACAGTATATTAACTTGTAAAAGATAGCTTTGAAAGAATTCAAAGAAATGAACAAAAGAGAAAAAATGTTTCCGGTCCCGGGCTCATTTCGTGTCCACCCATTGAATGAATATATTATCATGACGGAAGGAAAAGGGATAAAGATGAAGTGTTCTAAATGTTATCCAAGATTGTAGAGGATAACAAAATAATTAGGTGTAATTTAGATTAGTTAAAGTCTTTGAATTGAATACAGATTACCAGGAGCGGACAGACCCGGCGAGACCCCGGGACTTATCTTGGTGGGCTTTTGGCTTAGATTATAGTTTTTATTAGAACGCATTCTAAACGACTCGGTAATTGAAATAACCATATTAACCTATTAAATTACTATTTATATTACATACTTACCTATTTAATACATTTAACTATAAAATAAACTACTTCATTTTTCTAAAATATTGTAACTGCTGAGAGAATGCAGAAGACAGGAAAGTGTAGTGATATTGGAAGTCACAATTCAATTTAGAAACATAATTGACTATCTTAAGAAACATAAATATTCTCTACATGTGCAATATAATTGTTTGCGTAATTGGCATCATCCATTACCCCAAGTCCCTAAATCCATAACAAATGTAATGAATTGGTATACCCTAACATATAGTGTGCAACTTTTAAATGAGCGATCGTGTCGATGTATTTAATGACAGCATTAACAGCATCAGATAGAAGATCCCTCGGGTATTTTTTTGAACTATTTTTGAAATTGTGATTGGTTCGAAATATCACAAACCATTCTTAGGTCGCCAATCCGTTCCTGAAGATTAATATAGGAAATTCTTCCCCGAGCATTGGGGGGGGGAGAGTTTAGATGGTGGATGCGTCCAAAGTTAGGAGCAGTTACGCAAATTGTTCCTTGTTTACAGATTGTGTACTAAGCCATAAAGTTGTCGGGGTATTAGACTGGACGGAGCTCTAGCTCACTAAGTGTTTCTTTACGGTTGGCGCAGATCCGAAAGATTTTAAGCAAATTTGTCGAGTGTATCTCCACTGAAGACTCTCCTTTGCGTCCTATTCGGTACATCGAATTATAAATTTAAATATAACATTGTAAATTCTCAAGTGTTAGGATCGGCTTTCTTGAAGTATTCATATGTTTTTATTTTTCTAAGAATAACAATCTGAATGCTAGTTTTAACCAATCAACAAAGATTATTTGCAGTGATATTAGGTTCTTACATATGAAATTGGCGTTTAGTATGGGAGGAACATAAAGCCGATTTTTTTTTATTATAATATATTTATTTAATCAAAGTATGTACCATTGCTATCTATGCACTTTTGCCATCTCATAGGTAGTTCATCGATCCCTTTACTAAAAAAACCATTCGGACGGGAATTAATAAAATCTTTGAAGGCAGTTTGGACTGCCCCATCGGAGTTGAATTTTTTCCTTTGCAAGAAGTTATCCAAATTTCGAAAAAAATGGTAATCTGTTGGGGCAAGGTCCGGAGAGTACGGTGGATGTCTTAGACATTTCAATTGAAGCTCCTCTAATTTGGTAGCCGTCTGTTGTGCAGTGTGTGGTCTAGCGTTATCATGAAGCAGCAGTGGCCTAGAGCGATTAACCAGCCTCGGTTGTTTAGCAGCTAGCTTTTCCATCATGGTTTGCAGTTGCTGACAATAGACATCTGCCGTAATCGTCTGGCCAGATTTAAGAAAGCTGTAGTGAACGACACCAGCACTAGTCCACCAAACGCTCACAAGTAACTTTTTTGGAGTCAATTTTCGCTTGGGGCATGGTTTGGCTGGTTCGGCAGGGTTCAGCCATTGCGATGAGCGCTTCCGATTATCGTACAGGATCCACTTTTCATCAAAGGTAATGATTCGATTTAAAATCCATTCATTATTGTGCCGGTTGAGTAATGCAAAAGCGCAGTCAACGCCGCCGCCGTTTGTTGATGGGCTTTCACTCAATTTCGTGACAGGTACCCACTTTTAGAGCTTTTTCACCTTACCAATTTGCTTCAAGTGGATTAAAACAGTTTTATCACTAACACCGCAGCCTGCAGCTAACTCGTATGTGGTTTGCGATGGATCCGCTTCCACAATAGCCTTCAATTCTTCATTATCAACTTTGGTCTCCGACCGTCCACGGGGCTTGTTCTGCAGGTCGAAATTTCCAGAACGAAAACGTTGGAACAAAAAACGCACTGTGTTTTCTTTTGCGGCACCGTCGCCATACACATCATTAATCCTTCGAGCCGTTTCTGCAGCACTGGTGCCACGGTGGAACTCGTACTCGTAAATAACGCGATATTTCAAGTTTTTCATTTTGTAAACTGAGTGACGCAAAGAAAAAAAAAATTGAGGAAAAAACAAATGAATTATAATTTTCAAAACACAAATACATGAGTAAATAGCTGTATAAATTTGGGTTTGGAATTCCTAACCAAAGAGAAGATATTTGAGATCAAATTTGCTAGTACGGCAAAACGCCAATTTCATATGTAAGGACCTAATATTAATCTTCATGTACAAAATAGTACAAAAGACTGTCTGAGCATCGTATTATAAGCAAAAACAAAAATATTCTAAATATTATATTTTAAATATTTTTATTTTTCAACCGTTTTTCATCCATTTTAAGTTTTTTTCGTTTTGAACGTTGATTTTGGATAATTGTTGACTTAGTGACTAAATTAGTGGTCGAGAGTAAAAGGCTCATTCCACCATGCACCACTAAATGAGTCACATTGAGCATAGTTTGAAAATAATAAGAATATTGATGGATCTTAAAAAAATACATATTACAAGAAAATCGTAACACGTGTATTCAATTGTTTGCTTAAATTATTTTATGTTTTCCTTATTTTGAGTAAAAAACTTCCTTCTAAACAAAATTTTCAGCATAAATCCGAAAATCTAAGTAAGTCTACTTTTTTTTATTGGGGGTGTTACTAATTTGAACGTAGGTTATTTTTGCTTATTAGATTGATTCAAAAAATCGGACGGGAAATATTTCACATATCTCGGATACACACCGTTTTATTGATTTTAGTTTATTATTCCCTCGGATGCTGTATCACGTGTAATTTTCTGTGTTTCTGGTCGACGGTTAAGACGCCATCTCCCAACTGTGGCGTAGTTGGAGCAAGACGGCATTCAGAACCATCCTATCATCCGGTTCGGTGATCAAAGGAAACATGAAGATATCACCAATGAGAGGAAGAGATATGCACACAAAAACCACATTAAAGGAAACCGCTTCAAGTGCACCTAAGTACTGCATAACTAATTATAAATAAATATTTTTAATGTTAACATTAGTAAAATTATATAAAATTTATTTGCAAATAAACTTTTTCAAATTATTATTGAATAACTAACTTTTTATTTTGCATTTATTTTTTCGAACACTGAAGATGCGTCGCATTAATATAAAACTAAGCAGACGCCTGTGAAAATTGAAAATTGGACTAACTTGTTGATATCCTAGAATGGGGCTCAAACCACCGACCATTGAATAGTCATAACCACTACACCAATTAGCTACTCGCTGTACGGGGAAGGCAGAAGGTTCAATCATTTAATAATTATAATTCTTTAATATATTTTACCTAAAAAGATAAATACATAATTCAAATAAAGTAATTTTTGCAGGGAGTCGGTTTTTTTTCTTAATATAAGCAAACATAACTGCTGGCATAAGACACACAAAGCTTAAAAGCCAGTTAACCATATTTAACATAAAACAAAAAACATTTAAAAAAGCTTTGATTTTACGAACATGACAAAACAAGAATGTATTTATTATACAGGTACGTACGCACGTCCCATACAGTATCTTTGACGAGCTCCCACAAAAAATGTATTATTGATAAAGTCTGGATAAAGCGGGCATATTCAATGTTTCCTCTTCCCCCAATACAGCAGTCCTCACATTACAATATTAGTGGGGAGGTGCTGGAAATAAAATCCTTCCTAATCTTCGAAGAAAAAAATTCTAATCAGCTCGCTTCATAATCAAATTTCCTTGATTTTCTAATTTTTTTAAATTAAATCTCACGTGTAGGTTCATATTTTTAGGACATCCTGTATTTTGCCACATTCCCTACATAATGCCATAAAAATTATTTATTTCACAAATTAAATTCGGTGCTTAAATAATATGAATCACGATAAAAAATAAAGTTGAAAAGAAAAGTCGGAGATGTGAGATTCTTTTTTCTGATCTTGAAATTTAAAATCATTAGTGGGCTTCCTTCTTATTTTCAGCTAAAAAGTATACGTTTCAATTATATTTACCTCGGGGATCAGTTCTTGGGCCACCATTGTATATTTTATATTCATTAAATTAGTAAAAAAATATACAGTACCTACATACTGAAAACTTTTATATACTAAAAGAAAGAAAATATTATAACACCATTAGGATTGTGTATAAAGTACTTACTTAAGTAAGTAATTTACTTCTTCTGTACATCGGATGAAAATTGGAAGATTTTGAAATTTTTTAGAACCTAAGAAAAAATTTCGAAATGCGTCAAAAAAATAGACGAGCGGATGGTGCAAAACGAACTCACTTTAAATATATCCATGACAATATATCAATCCAGGAATATCTTTAGATATATCAATCCAGGAATCGATGTTAATTATAAGATTTAAGCAGTTAAGTTGTTGAGCGTGCACATAGATTCAGATCTCTCCACAAATACACAAATCAACAAAACTGTCAGTGTGTACTTTAATCAAGAGACAGATTAAAAGCATTCGGAGACATCTTCCCCCTGACGATGACGCAGCCTGTAGACTTCTTTTCATTTAAAAAAGACAATGGAATTAAGGTACTGATATACATGATTATTTTTGAGCATGCTCATTAGCATGCTCTAACAACTGTACACACTTACTCGTTATTAGCATGCTTATTTTAATCATGCTCATGAATGATCATACTCAAAACTAACAATCAAATACACATGCTTATTACTGGTATGCTCTTGTCATAGAATAGGGAATTTCAAAATGGAAACATTGCAAACTGAAATAGGAAATTCAAGTGAACCAATAAATCAAAACAGTTTCCAACCGCACATTTTTGATTTTAGTTTTTACAATTTTTATTGTAAGATTTAAATCAATCACGTCTTTTAATAAAGTTTCATAAACATTATTTCTTGCTATATTATTTTTACATAGCGGTGACCGAGTACCTATTCCACAGACATTCGTGATTCCTATAATAAGTCACGAAATGTAATGTTTTGTTATCTCCCCAACGCGCCATATTTGTTTCATCTATCGCGGACTGAGAAGATCGTATTGATAATCGATACTAGCCGCGAATGGCATTAGCATGCTCATAAGCAAGCCTGTTCACACATGCTTACCGCTTACCGCTTCTCATGGTGAATGAAATTAGCATGCTCATAAATAAACCAGCGGTTGATTTTTTTAACGTACGCACATTGCTAGTAATGAGCATGCTCACATGAGCATGCTAGTAATGAGCGTGCCACTAATGAGTATGTGCATCAGTACCTTTAGAATGTGTAAGCCGTGCGTACAAGGCACATTTTTTCGTTATGTTGGTGTTTACACCCGTAAACATCAACACAACGAAACAATGAGCATCGTATGCACGGTTTACACGTACTAATTTGATTGTCTTTCTTAAATGGAAAGAGGTCCACCGTCCCGTATTCTATTGTGGTGTTACGCGGGTACTAGTGTAACAGCACTAAGACTAGACTGCCTTAATTCAGCTGGATATATTACAATCTAATCAATATACGGAGCGTTATAAATCTTGCACATCCCTTTACGTGAATTACGTCGGCTCCGTTTCACTGAAAGAGTCGAATGTAATTTGTGATGGTTGATGTACAAGACGACACAAAACAAGAATCTCTATATCCCAGACGAATTGAATGAACGATTCAAAACTCTGGGGTCAGCGTCTACTTCAGCTGCAGGAAGGGTTGTAGAACCGATCACCATTGCCGAGAACCATTGTCAGAAGGAGTTAGTGACCTACTAGAGAGCAGGCATTTGCGATGGCTTGCCCAAAGGCGTGGAGCTCTCTTCCCTCCGTAATATGAAGCGGAGCAATATTTAAAAAAATACTGAAAACACCTTTCTGTGGAATCATATTCTTAAGTTGGCAATTTTGAATACTAGTTTAAGACTAAATAGGTTTTGCAAGTTATATATCGGGACATTATATAAGGTTCTTGAAGTGAAATTTGAATAAATTATTTTTATATTTATAAAAAGCGACTTGGATTATGTCCACATAAAAATATTTTCTTAAATCTTCAGTATCCAGAGAAAAGTAAAGAAAACCACATTTGGCAAAGAATCTAAATAAAATAACGGACATTCAAACTGTCTGTGTTATATTACTACTACTATTGCAGGTAAAATAACTTTATTATTTGATATAAAATAATGTTATCCTTGTTCTGGGATAACAATTTGAGTTTAACTTCAAAATGGTATGCTGTTTTTTAAAGGAAAGCAGTCAGCATTTATTTACATAATAGAAAGAAGTCTTTCTATTATGTAAATAAATGCTGATGATGTAGCATTTGAAATTGCCAATGAAACAAAGTCGTATCTTGTAAAAATAACGAAGATCCAGATCACCGCTTTTTTATAATCTTTGAATCATAACTTTTTTATAATCTTTGAATCATAACTTTTTTATAATCTTTGAACCAAAATTATGATTTTCACTTCAAGCACCTCAAACAGTGATTTCAGCTATTACCTGAATGGGTCCTAAAGAATAACTTTCCAAATTTTATGTCCGATCGGTCAAACGGTACAGATTTGCATCGAAAATATATCAGCGGAAGGGAAGGGTTCAAAGAATAAAACATGTCGAATATATTACCCGCCGAGTCCTTAAGAATAAGTTTCCAAATTTTGAGTCCGATCGGTCAAACGGTACAGATTTGCATCGAAAATATGTCAGGGGGGGGGGAAAGGGGTAAGAGAATAGGGGGGAAATGTTGCCTATGTTACCCGCCGGTTCCCAAAGCATAATAAGTATGCAAAATTTGAATCGAATCGGACAAACGGTGTAGATTTATATAGAGAACAGACAGACAGACATAGAGTTGTATAGGTATAGATACTAGTATACACATGACATACTCAGACAAGCTTATTTTTTTCTCATACCGTTTATTGTCCATCTTCATTTTGATTTTTAAGAAATATTTAACGCAGTCTCGTTGCCTTTCTACCCGGTGGAGGTCTTCCGCTCTCGCTTTTTGTAATTCCCGAAGAGATTTTTATCAAAATATACCCCCACAGCAAATATTCTGTTTGACGTGGTTTCTGTATGTGAGAAATCTTGCTGAGAAGGAAACCCCTCGAATCACAATAGCCATTTGAAAAAAGCCGAGCACATTTCCTGTGGTGTTTGAGGTTATTCGTGGAAATACTTTGTGTGTTTCACCTGCCTAATTTTTTTAAGGAAATTCTTAAAATGTGTTATAATTTTATAAAATAATTTTCAATCTTCGCCTGAAGCCCTGCATGACGTGTTTTTGTGAGTGCTTTACTCGACGTTATATTTATTGAAGTTTAAATGTATTCTATTAAATATTATTAATTGTTCTTTAAAACACCTCTAACAAAAGGTTTCCTAAAAATGTATTGACAAATAATAATTTTGATGTTTGACTCTAAATTTCTGTACCAAGCAGATATTTACAAGTACTGAATGAATAATTATTTATTAAATTTAAAACGGATTTAAAGCGTTCGTGCATGTATTCTATATAGTAAAATACTACATTTGATTATTACTATTTGGAATTATATGCATACGTTCTGGAATAGCGGCTCAGAAGATAATAAATTATTATTGAAATATTACAAATTATTATAAAATATATAAACAGAATATTTCTATTAATTTTTATGGTTCACTCCAATCGTTACATGTACGTCATGAATACCAATTAGCTGGTTAACCCTAAATTGTTTTTTGCCGAATGTATGTTTAATTAAATTTCTTCTTTGAATATGTTTTCGCATCAAGTTTTTAATCTCAGCCTTGACTCATTACCGCTCTCCCCGCCTCACCCACAAACAATCTCAGAAAAAATATTGAAAAAAGAAATGACCAAACAAATACGTAATACTCATTTTATAGGTGTTGTAATTATTGTATTATGTCATTTCACGCACCGGCAGATATGCGAAGCACTTCTTTGCGAATCCAGTGGCAAAGAAGTGCTTTGGAATCTGAATCTTTGCAATCCAATTACAAAAAAATTAAAACAATTAATACATTTTGTATGTATACAATGCTAAGTAACCCTTTTCAGCAAAAATATATATAACAAAATGCCAATTGTTTGTAAAATAATATAAAATGTTATTAATAATAAAATGTAATAAAGGGTTTACTTAATTATACATTTTTTTGAATAAACGAAAGTTAATGTTCTATATACTAAACTTATTAGCATATAAACTTTCATATAAAAAATATTTAAATGGCGATGGTTTTATTATACGAAAAGCCAGCAAGGAAATATGAACATGCGTATTAACTACCGTGGAATTTGAGTTAAAAAATATATTTAAAGAAATTATTTTTGAAACATAAGGAACCATATTATGTTAAATAGAATACCTCCTATAACAATATTTTGAAATAACTGGAGACGCGCACGCGGAATATGTGTTAGGTTAATATTTTTTTTTCAAACTAAACTACATGATAAGATAAATTAAAGAAGTCTCACAGAAACTCTTTAACGTCCAATTCCAATTCCATCGTAAAAACATTCACGTATAAAATTTTTGAGAATTGTATACCTACATATACATATGTTCTAAATCAGTATTTTTTCAAAGTTTTGAAGGGACTGCACTAGAGTCCATGGTCGTTTTACATAGATTTCTTAGCTAAACACAGATTTCTCAGCTGATAATGATTCTATATTTTTAAAGCTCAAACAGGTCTTAAGCCCTGGGCCACCCTATAAAGACTTCAATACACGTTTTCCATTTAAATTGCTTCGTCTCTGAGAGACTTCTATAATTTATCTTAATTAATAATTATCTCTCTATGTAAAAAATCCAGTAATTGTGTTCTTAATATATGAATATAAAAATATTGTTAAATTAGATGAGTTTGAACCCTGAACCACTTGATCACTAGTCAAATATCTTACAACTTTACCATGCAAGCACCTTGAATTAAATTGGTCGATTAAATTTAACATTTCTATACGTTTTTTATAGAAACATTTAAACCTCATTTCCTAGGCTCGTAAAGTATGACATTTCATTACAGGAAAACTTCAACACCTCCTGAAGTCTTTAAGCCAACTAAATAAAAGCTGTTTATGAAAGCATTAAACGTCAACTTAAACACAACTTTTAATAGATTTTTGTAATTTTCTTACAAAACATACTTTCACGTATACGTCTTGCTCAGAGAGGTCCCGTGCAATTAACTCAAAGGATATTTCCGCTTGCCTGGTGTAGTGGGTAGCCGTTTCACTTTTTCAATTATTACTCACACTCACTTAGCTATCGTAGAACCATTGAACACGCGTTAACCTCCGTGAGATAACCTTTAGGCTTTAATATTAAAATGACCAATTTTTAAAAACAATCGACAATTAAAAACCCCAATAAATAACAAAATATCGAAAGAATCGATACATTTTCATTACTTTTATTTTTAAGACATATTAGAAAATAAATGTTGTTTTAAAATATTAGCGAAACATAAATATACTACCAGGGCATCTGAAATTTCTGGCCCAATATTATCAACATCATCAGGGCTGATGTGGACCCTGCAATGGGATCCGAAACATCGGCCAGAGAGGTCACATATACATGGCAGACTATCCCAGAAAACTAAACACAGAAGATTAATATACTTATGTATATTTTTAGTATATAATCTATAAATTTTACTGATTTATAAAAAAGTTACGCCATTTGAACAGCAGGGAAAAACTGTAATATTTTTCAAAACAACTAGTGTTGTTTTAAAAGCAAATACAATGTATTGTTGAGTTTCCTATATTATATAATACTAGCTGTTCGTACCCGGCGTTGCACTGGTTAAGGATTGCGTTAAATTTGTGGGAGGAAACAAAGGTTTCATTCGAACGGTATAGATTTGTATCGAAAAAATATCAGGGGGAGGAGAAAAGGTAAAAGGAGAGGGAGGAAATATAGCCTATGTTACCTGCCGAGACCCAAAGAATAAGTTTCCAAATTTGGAGTTCGATCGGTCGAACGGTATTGATTTGCATTGAAAATATATCAGCGGAGGGGAAGGGTTAAAAGAATAGTGGGGAAATGTCGCCTATGTTACCCGCCGAGTCCTAAAGAATAAGTTTCCAAATTTTAGTAAAAAATAAAATATGTCAGGAGAAAGAGAAGGGGTATGAGAATAAGAGGCAAATGTTGCCTATGTTACCCGCCGGGTCTCAAAGCATAAGTATGCAAAATTTGAATTAAATCGGACAAACGGTGTGTATAGAGAACAGACAGACAGACACTGAGTTTGATAGGTATAGATATCCAAAATCAGAAATCAGTTTATTATTTCCAAATAAAGGAGCGACATTTAAAAAATGTCAAATGTTTAGAGCTTAATTTAATATAAACTGTGTCCCTAGGGCTCGGTATGTAAATATTTTTTTCTAAATTATTTTTCATAAATAAATAATTTTTGATAGAAGAGCTCGGTTCATTCGGTAGGTATTTAGTTTATTTTCCATGTATATAGTTATTAAGATTCAAGTACCGAGATATGTATAATATAAGTCAATCAAGTTTTAACAGGCCTATAAAACTCAATGTCTGTTTGTCTGTTCTCTATACAAATCTATACCGTTTATCCGATTCGATTCAAACTTTGCATACTTATGCTTTAGGACCCGGCGGGTAACATAGGCGACATTACCCCCTATTATTTTAACCCTTCCCCTCGGTTGATATATTTTCGATACAAAACTGTACCGCTTGCCCAATCGGACTCAAAATTTGAAAACTTATTCATAAAGACTCGGCGGTTAACATATGTAACATTTTCCCCTATTGTTTTAACTCTTCACCTCCGCTGATATATTTTCGATGCAAGTCTATACCGTTCGACCGATCGGACTCAAAATTTGTAAAATTATTCATTAGAACCCGGCGGGTAACAACGGTGACATTTCCTCCCTCTCCTTTTATCTTTTCTCCTCCCCCCTGATATATTTTTGATGCAAATCTATACCGTTGGAGTCAAACCTTTGTTTCCCCCCACAAATTAATTTTCAACATAATCCTTAACCCGTGCAACTCCGGGTGCGAACAGCAAGTTTATAATAAATCTACATTTAAAGTAGTATAAATAAAAGTATCTTAAGTATTGAAGGACTTCATCGGAACATTATTCCAACTAGAAAAATAAGCTGAATAAGTTGTAAAACTCAAATGACTTGTTAATGGTAGATTATGGACGGAGAAACACGCGTTAACACTCTTCTGTTGTAGACCCGAAGCCGTTCCCCAGCTTCAACTTTTCAATTATTCTAACAGCAATGACGAGGGTTTACCAGAAACAACTTTACTTGGTGATAAGTTCCAGGAACTAGTGCTGACGTAAGTGGAATGAGCGGAGTAAGTGGTGACGGAATCTGGAAGATTGGCGTAGAAGGCAATTATTATAGTTGCACGTAAGATCGTTTTATTAAAATAATATATCGAGATTATTTTTATACATTCATAAAATTATATTTTGATTATAATTAAATACGGTTCTCTCCAATCCAGAGGAAGATTGGAAATCCTCGCGCAATTTATGAATTTAAGCATGTGTTACTCAAATATTTTTTGAGATTCATTGCAAATAAAAATATGATTTAAATTGTTAATAATAAATGTCTCACAATAATAAAAAAATAACATACACGTTCGAAAATTTCACCTAAAGGTATGTATTGAGCATGGTATAATACTTAAATCGTTCTCCTTGTAATAGAAAGTACCGGTTTTGAGTCCTGATTATAACTATATACCTACATATTATTTCGATGTATACTTTTTTCTATTAATTATTGTAACTTGTTCATCTTATGTATTTTAAAGAAAAAAAACTTTTTTAAACTCAAATATTTGTAACAGTATTTTATGTATGTTCTGAGAACACAATTACTGGATTTTTTCCTTTTAAAAAAATAGTTAATTAAGATAAATTATAGAAGTCTCACAGAAACAAAGCTATTTATATTGGTAACGCGTATGGAAAGTGATCACTTAAGCCGGTTCATACAGGTCATAAGCTCTGGGCCTATAAAGACTTCCACACAGGTTTCTCACATAAATAGCTTCGTCTCTGTGAGACTTCCCTAATTGATTATTATGGAAACTATATTTATTTATATTTTAGTATTGTTCTTAATAATGTTAGTAGATATATCATATTGTTAAAGTTATTATTATTATTATATAACTTATTCTAGATGTCGTTATTAAATTTTTAAGTACAGAAAATATCACCACAAGCGCTTTTAGAAAATAGTTTGACACTTGCTCAGCGAAATAGGTGTTATGAAAAGCAGACCGATTTTAAAAAACAAGCGTTAAAATCATTTTGGAAAATTTAACCTAAATTGTCTACCTGCATTATACTCGTATCTGAAATATCTTTGTTTCCCAATCCTAAATCAAAACATTATAACATTTTTTCACAAACTTACCTATACATATAAAAAAATAATATGCTTTTTGTAATAATAAAAAAACAAACTCCAAGAACTGTGTACGACATCTTTTAACTTAGATACAAGATACAGTATTTCCATATTGTCTTTGTTTTTTCTTCATAGTAGGGAAATGGATTTCGCTAGTTTTCATAAAAATATTTTTTTGTTTCTGTTATTAGAGAAAGGGTACTGGGAAAGAATTATGTTCCATCTCTTGTATGCTGTTCTGTACTTAAAACATCTACAACGTATTTAGGCTGAATTTGAAGGATAATTTAATTGTATTTAAAACAAGCACATAAAATATTCTGTAAGTGTAGGTAGATACATTACGAAAATTAAAAATAATTAAATGTGTTACATATTCATACGTCTTATGCATATTGTATGCAGTAAAAACAATAAAAAAAATCGGAATAAATCTACAGGAAGACTTCGACCAAATCCTGAAATGTGCATATGATAATGATATAATAATCAATACAAAAAAAAATATATGTTCATACACTCTGCATATACAAAATACAACGACAAATATTTGACATCAATAGGTTATTCATTTGAATGTTTACATAATAATTACGAAAATATTCGCGCGAACGCTTGTAATAGATAAATAAATATATACAGGGTGTCCCGTGTATAATAATAACTATTATGACTTGGCCTATCACCCGATTTCGGCTTGACGTCGAGATACGGGACACCCTGTACAATTGGGACTAACAATAGACGAAAAATTCAACTGGACACACCACAAAGAAGATACATGTAAGAAACTAAGTTCTTAACATTGTGAATTCGTTTTGTAAACATTTTCATCTAAAATATTGTATTCCGAAATGCACAAGATATTGTTGATATTATAGTATAGCAGACCCAATCATAAACAACTGCTTCAGATTGACAATTCAAAAATTTTTAGACAAAGTAAATGAACTACAAATAAGAATAATTAAAACCATGACAGATAAAAAATGAAAGGAAGCATGTAAGGACAAAAATGGAAAACATTTTCAAAATGTGTAAAATCTTTACGATTCAAAAACAACTTTATTATAAACTGACACTGGAAAAATACGAAAAGAACAGATTCATAACACCAGCGTCATGAGTATACGACACGACAAACAACAAATAAAAAACTAGAAATAATAAAAACAAATAATATTTTTTTTTACGGAGACAGGACAAAACAGTGCGTAATTCCAAAACTATTCAAAAAATTACAGGATAGAATAAAAAATGAAACGGGGACAAAATTTTTTTAAATGAAATACTACAGTGAAATGTGAAAAATTGGTGTTAGCTTAACGTATATAATTTTAACATCGTATTTTTATATTATTTGAAAACTAAGTAATTAAATTTAAAATATACCATAACGTATCCTTGCGTATAAACTGTCAGTACAGTTTTACAAAATGCCTGTAATAATAATAAATAAAAAATTACTTCCCATATGAAATATCGACACGTAACCTTTTAATTCTATGGTTCATTTTTCAAAATAATAAGTAATCAAGTTATATTATAGATGTCTCATAGAGACAATATTATATTTTGTATAGAAAAGTAGGTATGGAAGTCTTTTGGGTGGTGATGGGCCTAAGACCTATCGTACGGCTGGCTTAAGTGATCACTTTAAACAATGTAACGTTCACAATTTCCCATCATGATAGAATACCACATCTATAAAATTTTTGAATGTTGTACATACATTTAAGTTTTACAACACGTTTCATATGTATGCTGTAATTATCATTAGCGCGATCTGCATCCAAAGCTTTTCCATTCCCTTTATTAACCACAGATGTCACCATTGAGATATCTATTTTGATTGGAATTTTTAAATCAATATCCTTATCTTGATTAATGATGTCCCTGGGACAAAATCCAGTACTGTGTTCTGGAAAATTTAGACAAACTAAAAATATTCTGAAAGCAATCAAGTCGTTTCTTAGAAAAATGAATTTCTGTTACACTAAACTGTAATACTGCAATATCAAAAGTAGGTAATTATTTACATTAACAGTATTTCTGGTCCAAATTATTATTTCATAATATTTTTTATTGTTATTCCAGTTTGTACCGATTTAAAACACTACTATTTTTTACGTTTCAAGACGTTTATCGAAAAAAATTTGTGATGTTAAATTATCATAGACGATGAGATAAAACATCCTAGAACGGATTTTAAACACTAACTGTATAATATCATTGATAAAGTCATAACCACAGTTTGTTGCACGCCACTGTTATCCAAAAATATATTATGAATTATTTCGATATGGCAGTGGATAAGTGATACTGATATGCAAGAATATTTTCCGTTTTTTCAAAAAAATATTCCACATACCTTTATGCCTTTATAAATAATTTTCCGCGGAAATATCCTGCAGATATATATAACCTTCAAGAGTCTTCTCGAACTTCGTAGAAAACATAATAGAAAAGGAGCAACTCTTCACATCTTACTGGAATTTTTATCAACACAATGAGAACTTTGCTTATATTATTTTTAATATGGTCTACAAGTCTTACTAAAAATTTAGGTTCAAAATAATTGTATTAATGGAAAATGCGCTTAGTCTGGATAGAAGAGGCTGAGATCAATAAAGGAAATATGTGCAAGCTTAGATTTTCAAGGAAACTTATGTCACCATCGTAGGTTCCTTGAAATTCTTGACAAGACATTACAAATATTTATAGAGCTTGATTGTGGTTTCTAGCTTAAGATATAAACGTAGAATTTGCCATGCATTTGAGATTCGTTAATTCATTTTTAAAATAGATAACATTCGATATATATATATATATATAGTCGCATAAAAAAAGCACATCAGAAAATTTCATAATATATTTATTTCAAAATACATTTCTGATAATCTGGATTCAGTGTGGTGCTTCTACTTTTGTATTACGCCTGGATTTCGTATGGTCGCCAAATATATATTGTACTGGTATGTACTGAGTAGATACTGAGCGGCGCATAGTTGAATCACGTCAAAGAAATTACTTTTAAGATAGAATACGTTTTTTCGAACACTGCAGAGTTAAATATGTCATGAAACTGCGTTAAAAAAGCGCGTTAGATAATTAACTTCGTTACAATTTACAAAAGTTTCGCGGTTGGACTTTAATATATACAGAGCTTTTTAGAGGGGATAACTATCTTTGTTTGTCTACAAAGAACTATGTAGGCAAAAATATATTCTGTATGGTAATGCGTTTTTATTTATTACGAAAATTGTAAATATTAAAATCTAAAATTATACGATTAAATTCATAATTCAGCTAGAAACTAGGACATATCTAAAATTTAAATACAATTAGAACAGATAATTACATACTGTGTATTTAGCTAGACAAAAAGTCTGTTTAACCTCCACCCCTCGTCGAATTGAAAACCTTAACTATAGAATTTCCTCATAGTTCATATAATTTTTCCGGCATCTCCAGTGATAATTTTGTATAAAAATAGCTGGAATTTTACGAAAATAATTTAATTGAAAGAAGGAAAGTACGTGAAATTGAATTAGAACATCTTATATTAAATAAAGAGTAAATGACACAAAAACATTAACAAACAGAAGTGAAAAATGCTTCGGGCGCATTCTCGGGGACAATAATTTTATTACGAATTCAAAAGAGAAAATAACTGATGGGGCGAGCTGAAAAAATCGTCAAGGGATCCTTTAAAATTCACTAAAATCGTATTTCAAAAATGGTCGGTCATAAGGGATTTCTTCAAGAATTGAATTTTTAATTTAGGATTTTTTTTAAATCTATTCAAATTTTTAGCAATGACGTATTTTCAGGTCAAACGGTAAAATAAATCTGTCCAACAAATCGTCCCCCCAATTTTTTTCACTTGATATTTTAAAACGATGCTGTAATAATTCGATTATAAGTAAAAAAAAATGGTGTTGATTCGCGAAAAAATATTACGTACATAAAATGTTTTTGTCAATTTCGGTGTAGACAAGGTATCGATGGGATGGAGTGTTTACTTCCAAATAATATTTCCAACGATAGCCGTGGGCATTTTTACGTAAGCAAAGCCTTCATTATCATTTAAGGGATGTTATGATTAGATTAAGAAAAACAAATAACAATAAGTAATCGAGATGTTTTTGAAAAATTGTAAAACAAAATATTGATTATTTTTAGAATTATTATTGCGTTACCTTTGGCCAAAAATACATTTTTTAATAAAAAACACGTTTTTCCTTAACAGGTTTTTCTTTTAAAAACATTAAATTTTTATCGAATTAACAATTACGAATTAAGGCAGCAATGAGATAATCCTTTTCGTTTCAACCAATTATCTAAATATTTTAATTTATCACTTTATTTTGTTATGTTTAAGGTTATAAGGATCTTTTTTTATTCCACAGGCAAGTTAGGTATATATACAATTCTCAAATTATTAATTATGGCATATTAATTCATAGATTATGGAAAAAGAGGTTGCATTAGTTGCGTATTTAAGTTACCAGTCGCATGTTACACTTCACCCCAGCGTATTTCTTAGGTAATTATTTGCCTAATCTTAATCCATATATTCCTCTCACACAGATAAAATTAGTCGCTCCGTAGATGGTGTTCGTGAGACGGTAACAAAAATTACTTCTATGATAGACGTAACCAATCCAAAAATATTTTTATCTTTTATCTACGGGCAGCCATCTGTCGTCGATCCGTCTACGTTTGCTTTGGAGGAAATTTGTTTGAATTTCAAGTTTTAATTTAAAAGAATCTGAAAAATGTAGATACATGTGGATACCTGTACATACTGCACGTTAAGTATTTATAATTTTTAAGTTCAAATTTGGTTGTAAAATTGCATACGTACAAATAAAAATATTATCATTTTTAGACATTGAAAATCTATACAGATATGAGGTGCGTTAAAAAATATCCGACCTTCGATCGGGAGAAAGCACATTTATTGATGAACACTAACTATACTTAATCTAATCCCCTTCAAAGTAGTCCCTTTGATATATATATCGTATCACATCAATATTTTTACTATTTTCAAATAAAGCTAAACGCTTGTGCTATGAAAATAGGTCTAACTTGCTTGTCTGGAGTGAGATTCGAACCTGCGACATTTGGAACACGAGGCGAGAGTCCTAACCACAAGACCAACCAGCTAATGCGCAGCTCTCTTCTCCCTTTCTTCCAGCGGTCCCGCCATTTTAGAAACGCTTATGGAACGCGTCAAGTGTGCAGCTGGGCCATCATCACGTTTATTCATTTACGGGAAACTAACAGTATAAATAAAAATCAGGTTACTCGTTACAGGTTAATATTAAATAGTTTTTTTTTAAATAAAATAGAGATGCGAACACGGAATATGAGTCACATCAATATTCTTACTAAGCTAAATGTTTGTGTTATGAAAATGGGACTAACTTGCTGGTCTGGAGTGAGATTCGAACCCGCGACCTTTGGATCACAAGGCGAGACTCCTAATCACAAGACCAACAAGCTACTCAAGTATAGAGACCTTTTTACAAGTTTCCACAGAATTAAGAAATTATATATTAAAATATGTCAACAATAACTTAACAATACACAAAAAAGATATAAGTTAAGCATGAATATTAATAATAATTTATTTTATCTAAGTCATAATTTATTATAAATTCATCATAAAAAGTGTACCTATAGTGTGTAATTATATGATATTCAAAATTTTCATAAAATTTTCATACTTTGTACTGTCATATCTCTCTAGGTCCATCCATTAGGGTCAATAATGACCTGTTGATGGTCTTTTTGTTAAAAAATAAAAACAAAAATGTATAAAACTAAGAACAAACCAAGAGAGTCAAAGAATTAAAGATAAAAATAGCATTCGGCTTAATGACTTCTCTTGATTCAAATCGGGTCCCTTTCAGAGGCATTTTTGACTTGGGGAATAGCCAAAAATCAGACGGAGCCATATCGGAAGCGTAGAGAGCCTGATAAAATAGGCGAGTGCATTATCGCGATGGAGCTGCCATCTGTCGCCGCCCACAGGCCATACAAACAACACCGCGAAGTCAATGAAGGAGCATATGGTATTGTACCTTGGTAATGGTTGTCCCTTGTGGAGTCAAAGAAAAGGACTCTCATAAATGTTACCTAATCTCCACCAAAAGACATCTCCCGAGTTTCATTTGCTTGGGCGGAAATAAATATTAAGATTCAATATGATTTGAACTCGCTTCCTATTTTTTATACTCGTCTATTTTTATATTTTTGTCGCATTCAGATTGAACGAAATCCGTTTGTAGACATTCCTTACCCTAAACCCTCTGCTGGAGTAGCGAGAGCAAAATATCACAAAACCCCGGGCTTACTGGACCGCCGGGGGCGAAATGAATGGTTTTCTATAAATTGTCGATATTAGCTGCAATTAAACCCTTTTACTAACAACGAGGAATAAAACAATATTTCACCTTATTCCGAGGAATTATAGAAAGGCGGCCACCAACATTATAATCTCAACACGTCTCGCCCGCCACCTAACAAATTACATATAACATTATCGGTTGAAATAATATAAATAAAACGAATTTTTTAAATTTATTAATAATTAATTTTTTATCAAATAATTTATAGTGTATAAATTTCTTTTGCTACCAGAATTGAATAATGTTGATATTGTACATTTTTCACAAATAACGACATTAAGAAATCATTATTTCGGTAGTAATTAAATGTAATATTTCCGCTCGGTACCCAATAAAGAACTAATAATGAATACCTTACAAACTATCGAACTAAAATGAAAATGTAGCTGCGTGGACTAATGCACGCACCACATTATACTTCTTTGCCATACATAAAAATATTACCAGCAGCTTGTGTATAAAATACATGTAACCTGTTTAAAAATATTTATATTCTCTGCAAGAGTTCTATGATGTAATTGTTTGAGACTATGTAAAATTAAAGCCTCGACATCATGATCCCCAGTACTTCAACCCTACCTTCCATATTTCTTACAATGACCGAAAAACCTCCCCCTCCCCTTTTGATGCCTGCCTCTTACTCAAATGGATCAAAACAAAAATAGATAAAGCCTAGTTCATCTGTATCTAGGCTCACCTGACGGCGAGAGGAACAGCGCCTCTCGAAATTATAGTAGTGACAGAAGTATGACTCCAACGTGTGCTTAGAATGAAGTTTATTATAGTTTATTGAAAATTAACATAGACGTAGGAACATAAATTGAATGTTATCTCAGAATTAAAGTAAAAGAGGTCTGTGTTTCAAGGTGTCGGTTATGGAAACGTGTTGAGTATCACTATCAAATTGAAAGGTTCCGAACAGAGGATTGATATTTCTTTCGACTTATCAATCTCAAACAGTGACTTACTAAAATCTTACTAAGTGTACACTCATAACGCGAGATTTATATTTACACTAATTTTAAAAATTATATTGATAAAAAAAAATTAAACGAATTACATTATTCTTATGCGTTTTTCTCGAAACTCCCTTTTTTAGACTTTTGGAGATGATAACTCAAAATCTAATGAAGGTATTTTGCTAAAATTTTGCACACATATTTGTAATAATGTAATATTATCTACGATTAAACTTAATTTTTTTTTTGTAAAAAAATTAATATTCTTTTCAATCTAATCTAATTTGCAGAAAAAAAAAATTATATGCCACATCATAGACATTATATGATTCAGCGGAGAAAATTATAAACTTTTTTATTCCCCTGGCAACATGATTATTTCCAAAACTGCGTGCACCACGGAGAAGGACCTCTGCGAGACAGCACATAACAACGCAAATTTTGAAGTTTTTAAAATAATTTGTTGGAGATTTTTTTAATTGTACGTTTCAAGAGGCCCAAATACAGAAGTGAATCACATGGCAAAACACCCAGACTAAGGTAAATCACATAGATGAATTGTGAACTCCCCGGGAATCTAACCCGGAACCCTCGGCGTGAGAAACCAGTGTCATGCCCACTGTGCTACGGGGGTCGCCATGCCGTGAACGATAAATTGTAAAAAACTAACCCATAAAAAACAATTTTTTATTATACTCCCTTTCTCATTGAATCAGGTTTCGCGCCTACTCCACACTCGACGGGCTCGAAAATTAAACAATATATATATCGTTAAAATTTCGAAAAATCCAAAATTATACTATAATTATAAAAAAATTTAAAACGAAAATTTGTTAGATCATTTTTATCTTCGCCACGAGTCTGCCTGTAATGTTTCAGCCGATTGGATCACGGAAATGGGTTAAAAATCGATCCAAAGTTTTTTCGGCAGACAAGCAGACACGCCGACAAGCAGACAAGCAGACGCTACGAGTTAAAAGAAAGGGGATTAAAACGAATTATGTATATATATATATTTAAGTTGGTTGCGTCAATTTTTTTTTAATTTGTGCGTATTTTTTGATTCCTCGAAGTAGTATAATCCCTTTAGAAGAAAAGCATGTAGCAGTATGAGATGCTTGTCATATTGAGTTTCTAAATAATCAAAATCATTTCCCCCTCCATGATTTACGCGTTGGAATTAAAATTTATTTTCATGTTTTGTTATTTTAATGTTTGAAGATATTTTAATAATAATGCCGCGCACATTATTGGCGTAGCTCGCAAAACAGTCTTCCTCCTCTGAACCCTGGCAGTACCACAATTTTATTCTTCCACCGATCCTGGCAGAGGAGCCCTTTGATGTCGGCCAGTGGACCCGCTCATGCGGCTGACCGTGTTACGGGGAATTATCGATTAGGGCGTACAAAGGTCGCAGCAATGGATTGAACCTTCAAGGTTTCGGGAGGACCGCGATAATGCCACCCGAGCATATCCTACAAAAGATGGTTGTATACTAATTTGTCGGATATATCATATTATAGACATATATATTGAATGCAGTGGAGATGAGATCCCTTAGACGTATGTGTGACAAATCCATGTATGATAGAGTAAAGAATGAAGATATTAGGAATGAATGCAAAGCAGATCGTAGCACATAATACATAGAATAAAAATAGGGTCGCTCAGGTGGTTTGGGCATGTTGATCGAATGTACGAGGAAAGAATGGTAAGAAAAATATATAATGCAAGTATTGACGGCGCCAGAAAGAGAGTGCGACCACCGAAGACGTGGCGTGACCAGATTAACCAGATACTGGAAGATGGTCCTGTTAGAAGCCTGAACAACCGTCGAGCTTGCATGCGAAGATGTATGATTATAGATGAAGCGAAAGTTGTATGTCAGGACAGAAGAGTATGGCGTTCTATCCTCTCTGCCTAGCCCCACGGAGAAACGGCGTGATCGTAAGTTAGTTAGTTAGGTAGACTATATCGACTTATGAATTCTATAAAATCCTGGTACAGTGAAACCTCGATATAACGGACTAATTGGGGGGACGGGACGGAGTGCCCGTTAATGCCGAAAGTCCGTTATATAAAAATAGGTTTAAAATAAATCAAAAAACTTTTTTTTGAAAATATGTACACTGTATTTAGATATAAATAAAAAATACATAACACAAACAAAATTCTAATTAATTGTCTTCGGACATTCGTCGTGAAGTGACGTCACTGTTTGATATCGACGCGCTTGCTTTCGGTAATCCTGCTTTGAAAAAGGAATCAAGTTTTGTTTGCACTTTTGAAGTTTGCTGTTTTTTGCCATATTGTTCACATATACGAGACGCAGACATTCCAGACTCCAACTATTGTATAATTTCTAGTTTTTGATTGATCATTAGATTGATTATTTTCCATTTGTCCATATTTAAACGGTAGGGTTGCGAAAATTTTAATTTATTTGCTGCAGTATACTAAATGCGTTCATTCACTTCGAGTAAACAAGTCAAACTGCTGTAGAATTGCGTGAATCCCCGACCAGCGTGGCAAACACCCATAGAAACCTACGCGTTATTATATCAGGGAATCCCCTAATATACTATCGCTCTGGCTAGGTGCAGTCTACGAGCAGGACGGCATGGTATGACATGATTATCATGGCCGCTAAAAATTGTTTACACGCGGCAACACTTGAATTTAAGCATGTATAATATTAACAGGACGTTTTTATTTTTTTTACATTACCAGATTTTTTGTCCGTTATATCCGAAGTCTATTAAATAGAGGTCCGTTATATCGAGGTTTTACTGTATTTATTTAAGAAAAATATACATCCACATTCTGTCACCTTTTATATTTAATATTTTTATGGAATCGTGATCGAGGGAGACAATTAAACACAAATTAATTAAAAAAATATTTATCACTTAAATCAGCGCACTTGCTGCTATTGTTATTGACTAGGTAGGTGGGTACTCTCTTCATTATTGTCGTTGGTCACTCGCCACTGCTTTCTATGGGTTCGCTTCTGTGTTTAGATGAATCGCTCAACCGTTACAACAAACTGTTCATCTCGATGACGTCGTCGCACAAATACATTTTTGGGTTTTCAAAAGTTTCGCGAATCTAATAGTTAATTCTAGAGCGTTCCAGCAATTTACAATTTCCTGTAAAATGAGCAGAGTGCTGAGAAATTCATGATTCCGCGCAATATAATAATATAATTAAATAAAAAAATAAACTATTGAACATCTAAAACACTTCTTGCACATTATATACTTTGGAGTTAAACTTAGATATTCGTTTTGAGAGAACAGAGTTGAGCACGGAAGAATCATTGCCAGATGTATGATATTTTGAACGTAGGATAAAATGATGCAGCCAGTATACGCCGATGTTTACCGACTCTTTGAGATATAAGAGATCATAAGAAGCGTTATATGACAAAATGGTTGAAGTAAAAAAGAAAAATAATAACCGTGGAAAAATAATGAACAGAGAAGTGTGGTAACAAAATTCATACTCTCAAAAACAAAATCAAAATTTATATAAATACAAAAAAATCTTACATAGACATGTATATACAGCTTAGTATTGCATGGGTATGAAAAATGAAGGAAGACGAAATGCATTCAAAATATAGTGCTAGAGGAGATTTATTGAAATTAGTTAGAAGGAAGAAAGGAATTGAAATAACGACATTGTGAAAAAGTTAGAGGAATTTTTTTAAGATTTAAATGGACATTCAGAATTTTATAGTTAAAAACGTCGGCTAGAAGGGCGTATGCATACGGCAGAATATCTCAGAAAACTATATTTTTTTATTATGTATTATAGAAAAATATATATTTTTAAATTTAATTAACAAAAACGTTGCAAAACCACCATCCAAGTGGTTTACACAAAGCTTTTAGTTAATTCAAATTAATAATTATTTTCATCCACAAAGTTTAACACAATAAACGTCAAAAATATATTTATATTGGGAACGAAAGACAACTGTTTGGCATAATATATTTGTATCAGGAGTGATAAAAGGAAGAAGATGATAGCTCAGAGAAGCTAGGTTACCGAGAAAAAGACAGTCTTCTCTGTCACTCTACTGTGACAAGGAAATGTCTCTTAGGTAATAAAGGAAAAAAGCTTTCTCACCCTCTGGATTATCACTCTCGATCTGCGTCCGATTTACAATTATTTATTTAAAATATGAACAAAAAAAAAATGCAAAGAAATTTAACAGAGAATGAAAAATTTTGACATAGACCTCATTTCTTTACACTTAATTTACCTGGGGTTTCAGCCTTCCATGCCCTGGTAAAATAGGTGGGAGCATAAATCACCAAAAATGTTAAATACTTTTAATAATGAAGAGTCATTACGGCGTACTTTCGTGTAGCCCTGTTATTTTTAACACAACCGCTTTCAGCGGCCCGTCTGCAGAATTGTATTTAAAATTTGAAATTTAATTAACACGGCAAATGTAATGTGACGTGGTCGCGACTATTGGTTAAGGACTTGAGTTTATGTTCGGCCCGGGTGAGAGTATGAATTGTGGGTAGAATGGCTCTGGTGGGTAGGGAATAACTTTAAGGGTCTTTAATAGTCGAGCGTAAAAAGGAAACGCTCTCTGAACGTTGTGTCAGCAGTACTTGAGTACATTTCGTAGTCAAATATTTAATAATTCCAAGTATGTGCATATATTCTTTATTCGAATATAGGTACACCGCTTCTATAACCAGTTTTAAATAAAATAGTCGTTATTAAATATAAATGCATACATCTGAAGGAGGAATATTAAAGTGGAATATGCGCGGTTACAACACTTTATTGAACGATGAACAGTTCAAACAGCACGTTTCTCTGTACCCATTCTTTCCAGCGCTAAAACAATCATATAAAATAAGACACTTATTTATTCATTAATATTATTAATCAAATATATAACATTAATAAACACTTAGTATATTAAACATCAGATGCATACTAATTAAAGCAGAAAGCAAGCAAAATGTTATATGAACATTGAGAGTGTTTTAAATTATTGTGGTACGTTTGTGTCACATCTTGATCAAATACATGTTTACTTAATTTAATTCGTTTATAATTTGCTTTAAATTTGATTACTGTAAACTTTTTTATTTTAGAAAATACATAAGTATGACGAATGAAAAGTTTAATATATTCAAAGAGTAAGTATAATCGTGTATCCACTTATTATTTAAACGATTGTTTTGTTTATTTTTTTCGCATATAGTATACGATATACTCAAAAAGCGGTTACCAAACGGTGTATAAAATTATACAAAGTTGAAATAAACCTCTTCTTTGGTAAGGAAACTAGGGCGCTACCGAAGTACGTCCCCCCGCACATGTATTTAAGACACATTTATAATAAGTTGAAGATTTTATTCTCTCATAATTAAATACCTAGTATAGTCCGTTCACTTTAAGAAAGCCGCTTGCATTAGTGTGAGTTACAGTGCGTTTACAAAAATTCGTAACATTTTTTCAAGTAAATGATAGACGCAAAAAAATATATATAGTGTTTTATTTTCTTAAGCTGAATAAGCATACATGTATTATAAAAAAATCTTTTTTTAATTTTTTAAATCCCCAAATAATTATTATTTTGAAGTCTATTCGTAACCGTAACTAGAATCCAATAACTGATTCCATTTCGTTTTCAAAATTAGTATGATTTCAAAATTGTTATTAAATAAAATGAAAAAATTGACTATGCTTTTTTAATAAAATTCTCTGAATTAGATTTTTTTTAATACATAAAACCAATAAGCGTATCCACTATTGTAAGGCATATATCATTAGTATTAATCATTAATCAAAATATATGAATCTCAATTCAACAATATCCATGGTACCAGATGGTACGAATAATGATGAGGTGTATAAAATAAGGTACCTACAAAAAAATTATAATTCTCTACGTAACCATGTCCGTCACATACGCTATCAGATGGCTCAAATAATAATGAGGTATAAAAAGCGAAATTCACTATTTAATGTCCATCACTAATGTTATCAAGGCGCTACGCTACTCTGGATAGCGCTCTTCTCACAGCCTTAACTGGCGGCCGAAATATAAAATAAAATGACGTTATATTTGATGGATTATGGCTTGTTTAAAATAAATATATAAGCACGTAGAATTGTGGTTAAATAATTTCAAATTATTATAATTAATTTTAATCAGATAAACTATAGTCGTCCGTATCGGACTCCAAATCCTCGTCTAAATTTATATTAAATTGATTAAAGTCTGTGATTTCATCCATTTGAATATCCTTTGTCGCGTAATCAGTTTAAATTCCTTTTGTAGGTCTGCAAACATTTTGCCATACGCTGATGGTTATTTTTATCAACTTTTTCCATAACTAATCTTTATATATTTATATAATTCTTCGAGATATTAGTGCACATTCTCCTTTGCTTGACCTGAATAAGATTTCCCCTTTTCTAACTTAAATATATTCGTGATTTTGTGGTCACCATATCTTTAAGCAAAAAAATATTAAACAAAGAAACGACCGTTCCGCTCGCCGGTCAGAGTGTTACTGAAGCGGCCAATGGAGTTGGTTTAAAAAACGAATACCCCTACACAATTTTCGTGTTATTATTATACGAGGGTATTACTCACACTAATGCAACTGGCTTTCATAATATTAACGGACTCTACACAAAGTGTTTTTTATTTCACAATAGACTTTGATTTTTATTTATTTTTTAATTTCTTCCAAATTGAGTCTTTTTAAGTAAAAACGTCATTTTGTAACAAAGCACGACTTATTTACTAAGAAATTATATTTTTAAGAGTATTAAGCTTGACCTTTTCATAATTGTTTCGAAATTTACAAGCACATAGTAATTTTTTTAAGCGATCAAATGTATGGAATCAAAAGTGGAACCAAAAGTCAAACCAGGAATTATCTATTAGTTAATAGCAGGAATTCATTTTCTTCACTATTACTATCACAATTAAATATCCTAGATATCCATATGTATCAGATGTGAATTTTGGTGCAAAAAGTGGGTTTAAGATCTTTGTGAATAAAATTCTATGCAAAATTACCATTTACAACAGAATAATGTACCCCTAAACCCTACAACGAATAAGAATGTGAAAGTAATTAGGTCTTATATATAACACTTGCAGCAACCTTTCACAAACTACTTTGAATGCAAACAAGCATCACCTAAAATCAGAACTGCCGGCCATACGCATGTCCATTTATCTAAATATTTATACCCACTGAAGCTTAACATATTGCAGAACCAAACCCGCTATCAGTAATAAAAAAATCTCAAAAGTACCACAAAATTTATCGTAATACGTTTTCTCTCGATGTCACAAACATTGGCACAGTTCTGTGATTAATCGCACTTCAACATTTTTCTTTAAGAATTTTATAAACCTATTACGGCTTGCCGATCGGATCTTGTTTCTGTCAAAATGATAATACGAGGCCTGAATACGTTGTAAACATTAAAAATGATACTGCTTACGATATACACTTTAAAAAGAGACATTCGATTAAATTTTATCTGACATTTAATTCAATATATAAAGAGCACTGAGAAATAAAATTATCGTTACTTTTTTATTTGATCAGATAACTTTAGCTATATTTATTGTATTATTGTTTTGTACCACAACGTATCCTAGACGACTGATTTTTTCTTATTTTTTTCCTTTGTATAACTACGTGTGTACGTAAGTGCTACTAAAATTACTGTATAAAATTTAATTCTATACCGATAAATCTGAATTAGTATTAATGTATCATTAAATAAAATGACAATAAATTGTTTGATCAATTATATAATCTACGTTTTGGTTTTTAAAAACACTACAAGTTTTGTGCCATAATTTGGAATACAAAATTCTCAAGGGTACCACAATACAGTGCAGAAATAATTTTTTAAGATTAGTAATGACGTGTGTAAAGAAACTTCTTTTATACAACTCACGTTAAGTATTAAATTTCATCTTCTTGAGATCGATCTAGGTATATACTTATCTATGTAATGTAATTGTTATTTAATTGTAATGTCATTTAAACTAAATATCTGCTACCGTTAGGTACCGATAGACATTGTTTAAGTACAAAATTGTAATTTGATCCTCATCAATATTGGTTCTTAGTAAGGGAAAAACTTTTCGTATTTTATTTTATCTTACTACCAAATGTAAAATATTAAATAAGTATTATCCAGCTATTTCGAGATTATTTTTTAATGACATTTTTCTTAAAGGAACTATAAGGATTAAGTATTAGCATACTAATTGGATCTTTTTTTATATATTTACTTGCAAAATATTGTTTGTGTTGTATGCATGTGTAAATAAATGCTAGTTTAATTAATAATGCACAGTTTACTTTACACGATCTGAAATCTAGCTAAGATACATTTTAAAAGCTTTGTGTTTACACAAAGTGTTGGTATACAGAGGGCCTTGGTCTAATCGTGACATCTCCTCCAAGGTGTTTCACTTTAAACAAAGTTTCTCTTATTCCTTGATAATGAACACCTACAAATGTACCTTTATTAATTTTAGTTTATATTGCAGTGTACTTTCTTATGGTTTCAATATTACTGAGATTAAAAATTGTCTCTCTGCCCTAAAAGATTTATTCATGCAGAAATATTCACACATAAAAAAGTGACTCATTGTGTACATATCTGAATTTACTGATGAAATTTATACGTCAAGTATATCTCGGATACATGATTATGCTCCCATGAAATTGTTTGGAGACTATTGTCGGCTTTTGTAATAAACACGTGAACACGGATATAAGATTTATCGCTACCTGAGACTTTTACACCGTAATCTATCCCTTATAGGGAATGCGATCCCGAATCGGGATTGCCCTTTCGGGATCCCTCGAGATTATAATTTCCAATCCCGCGGGATCCATACGGATCGGGATCCCGAATACTTTTGTGTTTTTTTTTGTTCATAGAGCTGAGTAGCAATTAACGACCAATGCCTTGCATTTTTAAATCAGCAATTTTAATAAAAAGCTCATTATTAATCATTGCATTAAAGTTTTTGTAGGCGTTTTCGAAGTATCAATCAGTCAATGTAGTAGAGTAAAAACTACTAACTAGTAGTAGTTTTTATTACTAGGTTGATAAAATACAGCAAATATTATTCAAAGCTATTTTCATAGTTTGACTGTGACATGAACATAAGTTTTAAGTACTTACAAAATCTCTATACACATGTACAATTAAACATACAAAACATAAAAAATGCGATCAATCCCGATAATCTCGTTCGATTTTTCGGCTCGGGATTTATCTCGTAAAATGCCTCGAGATCTCGCGGGATCGGGATTGCATTCCCTAATACCGTATACAAGAACCCTTATAGTGAGTATAGTGAGACAAATAATGGCCATTACCTTTTCAAAACCTTTTCATTATGATTTGAGTGTCTTTTTCGAAAATTTAAAATAAATTTAGTAGGTTAAATCACGTTTCGTACAAGAGAATCTGATTCTCGAAGGAAAGTAACAAGTTTCGATTTTTTGTTGACTGCCTTTTACTTTTCGCGATGGGCATTTATTTAAACTCCAACATGTCCTTCTTTGGCGGAGACGCTCCTCTCCACGGTCAATTAGCGGCGGCCAAAAGGGAAAGTTCTCCGAGTCGCCCAAAACCGCGAGCAATGATTGCTTTCCAATAAATAATCCATGAATTATTCACCTGCCCCTCGTCCCTGGAGAAGTTTTTATATTTCCTCCCTTTTGAAGGCGCTGGAAATATTTTATACGAGCCTGCTTATGTACTTTTAAAATGGACCTACCAAAATATAAAACTTAATTTGCAATACTTTCATCAGAGACCTCCAAGTGTATACTGAATACTCAATATCCGAGCATTTTAATTTATTTGAATATATTTTTATGGAACCTGCTCTATAAGTATTCCCCGGATATACTTGTCTGCAGCGGCAGCACATACAAGCAAAAAGCTGTACATTACTCAAGTTATATAATCCTATCATATAAAATATATATTTTATGAGATTTTATTGATTACAATTAATAAATAACGTGTCATCAATGTCGTCCGTTGTGCGTCCGTTTCGACGAAGATACAGTTCAGAATCGAAACCGGTAGACGTTTTAAAAACAAATTAAAAACAACTAGCTTGTTGGTCTTGTGGTTAGGACTCTCGCCTCGTGATCCAAAGGTCGCGGGTTCAAATCTCACTCCAGATCAGCAAGTTAGTCTTATTTTCATAGCACAAGCGTTTAGCTTAGTTCGAAAATAGTAAGAATATTGATGTGACACGAATTCCGTATCTGCATCTCTATTTTTCAGTGTGGTTTGTACAAAGTTTGTTAGTTTTCTCAAATTAATAAATTTGTCGTATTTAAGTATAATTTTACTCTTTCACTCTGTTTGCAGTCATTATGTGTGGTCAATTGTGGACAGCAATTTGAATTTTAATTAAGCGGAACTAAGAGTTACTGAAATCGTCTTCCGAAAATGGGGAGTATCAAAATCTGAAAAATTTTGGAATAAATTTTTTTTTTTTACAGTTTTAATTTATTTTTTAAAAATATTTATTACATTAAACATATGCCAAACTGCACAGCAGTTTTACGGCATGGTTGCCTTCAATATTTTACAATAATTTTTATTTTATAATGAAGATAGTAGGTTATTATCGAGTGTTGCATATTTTTTTACAAGTGATACATGATATGTAATTATAAATTAATGTAAGATTAGGTTCATAGCTTTAATATATATTCTTTTAGCTTGTACTTTTTTGAAGCCAATGGAGTTTTTTTGTCTTGCATCATCTCAAAGAATTTTTTATCTAATTTATTAATTTATTAAATGAAACCCCACAGCTTACACCATGTTTTATGTTAGTTTTATTTAAAAAAACTTATGATTTATTCACAACTGTATTTCTCCATCTCAGAATTCACAAGTCACTGTGAAATATGCACGGTATTCCACGGAAGTTCCGTCGTACATAGATATCATACTCCGTGTATGTTTTATAGACAAATAGACGGGTTACTTCAATATATTAAAAAAATTTATTGTATTTATAAATTGGATGAACTTAAACACGAATATTCAATCAAATAATGAGAAATCAATTATTTAACGAAATTGTGTGGTTGGTTGCAAGAAACTGGCAAAAAAACCCGCCATTAATTATAATGGCGGGTTAATAAAATTATAATTAAAATAATATTAATTATGTATACAAAAAGTTAATAAATAAATAAAATACAGATTAACCCTACACATATTATTTCAGTCTGCCTAAGAATAATAGCCATATCGCTCGTACAGATTGTTTTATTAGTGGGAGGATTGTAAACATTATGGACAGCGTGGTCGCCATGTGTCCATAATTAGAAAATAGTTTCCATAAAAAACATACATATATACTTGTTTTGTGTTAAACATTTAATTTTATGTAAATTTCATTATGATTTTTAACTCTCCCGGTTGGTGCGAGACTTTTAAGAAAATTATGTTAGCGTAGTACATTTAGAAGTTTGTAATTGTAGGATAACTATTGACGTTTTCAGAAAAAAAAATTATTCGAAGTAATAGAATTCAGCAAGAAAATGCAATCGTAACGGGCATCCACTTTTTTCGGAGAACAAACGAAGCCTTACAACCTGCCTTAAAAATTTATCAAACTTTAAGAAAATACATGGCAGTGAATAATAACAATGGCTACATAAAAATAGGAGATACTTGAAGAAGTCTTCATCTATTAGTAGGTAGATATAGGCAGAAGATAACAATAATTTTGCTTGTCACAAATTTTGAGAGAAAACTGATACATTATTTTTGCTGAAGTGTTAATTTTCTTTGAAATATGAAATGATGACAAGAAAATTAAATAAAAAAAGTATAATGCTGCTGTACCTTGCATAATAGGTAGGTAATTATTACAATCACGGGCTGCGTACGTAGATAGATTATTAATTCAAATATATTTGTCCAGCAGAGTGAACAAATTCCACCATTTTTTCTCATATCTTCTCTTGCGTTTTTTATCACATTTTTGTAGAAAAATATCTCATCATGTCTAATATAATTGATTAATAAATTACTAAACCTTCGATGTTTTAAAAATTAAGAATATTGCTCCACTTGTTGGCCTTTTATGACTGAATATTGTTGAGATGTCTTTTTTATTCAATAATATTACAAAGTACACGATTATCTTAAATTTATTACAATTATTGCAAAATCTGTTAGTTTGTTTACTTGCAATTTATGTTTTAAAAAATACTGTTTAAAAATATTTTATTTTTTGTGGGTTTTTCAACTCCTTTTACATGGTTGACAACTTTTTACTTCAATAGTCAAAAGAATAGATATTATAATTTTATAATAAAAACAAAAAAAATCTTTGTCGATATTCCTGATTTTAGATATTTAATCAAGACGCAACGTATTTATGACACAATACGCACCTTGATGAAATAGCTAAAATTTGAAATCGAAAATAAATTTTGATTTTTTTTGTATAAATTTTAAAATAATAATGTCTATTCCTTTAATTTATTAAAGAATGTGTAATAAAGTATCTAAAAAGCATTGAAAAATACACATAAAAAATAAAAATAATTTAAAAAACAGTGTTTTTTAAAACATAAATTGCATGTAAACAAACTAACAGTTTTTGCAATAATTGAAAAAAAAATTAAAATATACGTAACCTGATGAATAAATTTTAAAATAAGATATTTCCAAACAAAAATGTGATAAAACACGCAAGTGAAGATACGAGAAAAAATTGTGAAATTTGCTCACTCTGCTGGACGATCGCCTTAATGTAGATCTTCTTCCACTCGTCTCTGGACGAGTTTTAAGTAGAGTTTTGTAGCCAAAATCCTCCTCTCCAACCAACAAGCTTCCCTTCGCGACCGATTAATTTCCATTTTTCATTATTCTCGTGTGCGCGAGCATAGCTGGGGGATATTTCATGTCAGCATTACTTTTGCAGCCGCAATGTTGCGATACAAAAAAGGTAGAATAAGGGTTAAAGGGAGGAAAATTTTCGTAGTTGGCGGGAAGTTAACGTCTCAAAAGTTTTGGAAGTAAAGAAAGTAGTTAATACCTTTCTAAGGAGTTTAACGACGCCACTAAGATAAATCAACTCTGAATGTGTATTAAGCATTTTCGTAGAAATGTAATAATATCTAATATTAAGTTTACAATTGTATCCTGACGAAAGGGCCATGGGCTCTGAGACATGTTGATATTTTTCAATACAAAAGTGGTGAAAACTATGTTTATTTTTATTAGTTATATTAATAATGACACCACAAAAATATTTTGCTGTTTTTGAAGAAGAAGTAATAATATATGTATATTAGAGTTATGACGGTGCCTATCTACGGTGCGCGAGACAGGCACACTGTATAGACTTATCACTTGGTTCAATCTTCGCTTCATTTAGTATGCAGTAGAAACTTTAAAACTGATAAAATTTACTAAACAGTGTCATTAACCCTTACTGTTGGGCACACATCAATCAATTATAAAAAATAATCTAAATTTAAAAAATAATGTGAGTATCTTTGAGTACCTCTAAAAGTGATTGATTTAATTTTGTTTTATAGATTCTCAGGTAGAGAGGACAAAACTCCTCATAAAGAACAACCTCTTCGCTCGCAATCCTTTCACTAACTTTTCCTGAGATCACTGTTTTTTCTGTAAACGTATCTATAGTACCTATAACAAAATCTTTCTTCTGTTTGTTTACCTTAATTCCTTAACTTCGGGAGGATATACAAATTTGTGCGCCTCGTGGTCCATAGGATACACAATATCCGCACAGCATCTCAGAGACATTTAACTTATTCCTTTCTTTACTTCTTAATGTCCACGGTTCCATCAACACAGACCTATGGAGATTACTACAGATATCACTACACAGATTTCGTTTCTTCATATAATGATTTTTCCTCTCCAACTCGTCTTCGCATTTCTGCTTCACATCCTCCATTTTTTGAAGACAGTCAGCATTTACTTATTCTTAATAAGAGACAGCACAGAGAGTTTTTTCTTGGCTTTAAGGAGTATGGCGGCATATATACATATGTTAGCCTTCCTTGTACACGAGTGTTTACTTATACTGCATTGTGTGTATGATCATACATCATTAGCCAGAAATTATACAGAAATAACAAAATAATATATGTATTTTATGTTTGTAAACAAATGGAAAAAAAGTCTCCTTTCTTTTTTATTTCACAAGAATTAATGACCATTTTAACATACACGATTCACCGAAAATAAACTTATAAATAATAATGCCCCTCGATAAATATTTTCTTTCACCTTATTTTTGGTAATATTACAATACGTATCGTAGAATAAACTGATGTATTGAGGATAAATATTCTTAGGTATTACGAGTTGAAGAATAATTCAACCCTCTTGAACGCATGCTTCACATTTACCCTTCCTTCTTATTCCAAACGTATTTTCCACCATTTAAGGGTTAGAAACATTCAAATTAAATTTACTCCCAAAGTAATAGCTCTGTTCGTTTTTAATTCTATAAAGTTATAAACCCATAAAGCACAGGGAGAAAGTTATTAAGTTGATATTATGTTTAACATACATACTTCCAGTCGTAAACAAATCAGTGTTGTCGTTGAAATTGCTGGAAAGATATTTAATAATTTATTCTACAATTTAACAAACAAAAATCGCTAGAAGAGACGGGAGGTTAAATGTCAAAGATGCATGGTTAAATTTACCTCGCTTAGTCATAATTACTTCGATTGTTTGAGCAATCAAACATAATAATATCGAAGTCTGTCCATCTGTCCGTTCGTCTGCCTGTTCGTCTGTATGTCTGTTCGTCAGTCTGTCTTTCTGTCTGTCCGTCTGTAACTTCGTGTAAAAAAAACAAATCAATCGACCAGAAATGGAGCTTGTAATCGTAAATGTACTTGAATCGCGGGCTAGTCAACCCGAACCGGTCGCTCAACGTAAGTTGCTACCGCCATCTCTCCGTGGACCTCCAAAAAATACTATAAATATATACTAGGGCTTAGCAAAGACGCGAACCAATTTTTCGTCATTTTTTACGTGTTACGGCTAGTATCTATATAAAAGTAAAATTAATCTCCCTGCATAAAAAAATTGTGTTTTTCTAAGAACGTGACCTTGGTCATTTCCTCCTTTGAGTTTGCATTTTATACGTTGCGAGGTCTAAAGGCACTGTAGATCGCGAGGTGCAACTTTCTTTTACCGTATATCCCGATCTATGAAGCGCCATCAGAAAATTTAAGTTACTGGCCCCACCTTACATGGGAACCATCTCGAATACCACGATGACGTCCTACGGATCGCCACCCGAGAGTGAACCCGCCTTCTGGTGCATCTGTGAGGATTACCATTAGTCGCACCAGAAACCACATATAAAATTCCTCGCTCACCAACCAGCCAGCGTGAACACGAGGCCTCAGGGAGGTTGCTCGTGTTCACGCTGCAAATGTTCATCAAGTTCGCCAGTTTATTGGACTTGCGAGTTACTTTCGAAAGTTTGTCCGTGATTTTGCTATTATTGCTCAACCATTAACATCCCTTACAAGAAAACACACTGTCTGGGTTTGGGGGGACATGCAAGAAGATTCATTTCAAAAATTAAAAAACACTCTCACTTCTAAGCCGGTATTAGCTCTCTATGATCGGACCCTAGAGACGGAAGTGCACACTGATGCATGCAAGAATGGGTTAGGGGGAATATTATTGCAGAAACAAACAGACAATTGTTTAAAACCTGTATATTATTTTAGCCGTGTCACTACAAAAGAAGAGAGATATTATCATAGTTATAAATTGGAAACCCTCGCGGTGGTAGAATCTTTAAAGCGTTTCAAAATATATTTGGTGGGGTTGCGGTTTAAAGTAGTAACAGACTGTGTGGCAGTAAAGTCTACCTTGACTAAACGAGACATGATACCATGAATAGCGAGATGGTGGCTCAGTATTCAGGATTTCGATATGGAGATTGAATACAGACCAGGGGACAAAATGAAACATGTTGATGCATTGAGCCGTAATCCTATTGAATTGCCATCCACCGACCTAACCACCCTTAACATTTGTTCGATTAATCACGCTGACTGGTTTCTGACCTTACAATTGCAAGACTCTAAATTGCAATCGATAATACGTCTACTTCAAAAGGGTGAGGCCGATAGTGGTTTGGTGAAAGATTTTCAGTTCAAAGACGGGCGCTTATATAGAAAAACATTAAATAGCAATAGGCTGGTTGTACCCTCGGGGGCCCGTTTTAATATAGTTCGCAAGTATCATGACGATATTGGTCATATTGGGTTAAAACGTTGTGATGCAAGAGTTAAGAGCGAGTACTGGTTTCCAAAAATGACTCGTTTTATACGTAAATATGTGAATGCTTGCCTAGAGTGCTCCTACAACAAGGGCAATTATGGAAAGCAAGAAGGCAAACTCCATCCCATTCCAAAGCCTGAGGAACCTATGAAGTGTGTACATGTCGATCACTTGGGTCCATTTAATCAAACTAGGCGTAGATTTAAATATCTACTTGTGCTGGTTGATGCCTTCACGAAGTTTGTAATCGCAAAACTGACAAAAACAGTGGGTTCGATGGAAACGATCAGACTATTAGAAGAAGTGTTTGCATATTTTAGTACCCCATCGCAGGTAATAACGGATCGTGGTAAAGCTTTTACAAGTAGATATTTTAAAGAATTAGCAATCAGGAAACAATTTAGTCATACAATGAATGCAATTGCCACCCCACGAGCAAACGGTCAAGTAGAACGGATAAATCGAACGATCTTGGATGCTATGCGGACGAGTGTGAGCGATCAGAGTAGATGGGATGAAGTCGTACCGAACATCATTCAAGGCATTAACAACACTATCAATGAGTCAACTAAGGTATCTCCTTTCGAACTCATGTTTAGTTTTAAAAGCAAATTGCTTCCAGATATGGAAACAAGCAGTCGTCAGCTGTCAGTAGAAACCTCACGGCAGAAGGCTCGAGATAACTTGAAGAAAGTGGCGATGCAAATGAAAGAACGATATGATAAAAGAAGGAAACCAGCCAGGAGTTACAGAATAGGTGATTTGGTCTTGTGGAAGGGTTCACCGGCATGTACTATGAGTGGAGTGAATAAGAAACTGGATGGAAGGTACTCAGGGCCTTATAGAGTGACAAGTGTTTTAGGAAATGATAGGTATAAGATAAAGAGTGTAAAGGGTATGCGTGGATACAAAAACTTTACCGCTGTCGTTGCAGCTGATGCAATGCGGTTATACGCTCCATTAAACGAAGGCACATCTGAATCAGACGATAGCAGCGGAGATTTGAGGGATCGAGAGGACCTTATTGACCTACTAGAAGGTTAAGACAGTGTTTGAGAACTCCCTTTCAGGTTGAGCATTAGAGAACTCCCTCAAAGGTTGAGAATTTGAGAACTCCCTTTCAGGTTGAGCATTTGAGAACTCCCTCAAAGGTTAAGACAGTGTTTGAGAACTCCCTTTCAGGTTGAGCATTTGAGAACTCCCTCAAAGGTTGAGAATTTGAGAACTCCCTTTCAGGTTGAGCATTTGAGAACTCCCTCAAAGGTTGAGAATTTGAGAACTCCCTTTCAGGTTGAGCATTTGAGAACTCCCTCAAGGGTTGAGAAGTTTGAAATCTCCCTTCAAGATTGAGTGTTTGAGAAACTTCCTTAAGATCAAGCACTGAGAGAGCTCCCACGAGGGTTGAGCAGGGAGGAATGTGGGGACAAAACGTAGAGAAGAGACTTTCTCATGAGGTTAAGAGTCTAGGGCGACTCCAATTGGAAGAGGTAATAAAGCCATGTATAATTTAGTATTTTTTCTAGGAATAAGAGGGAGGTCCTGTTGGGTGGACCCAACGACGTTCAGGCTGGGAGAGTGTTACGCGCCAAACGTCACATCGCAGGGCAGCCACCACAAGATACAAAAAATGGTCACTAAGGGTGGTGGCTATGGAACCAGGGCGGAAGGGGCACACTATTCTTTTGAATCTCTAACGGATACATACACCGGTGTACCGCCATATTGTTGTGTTTTGTGTATATTAGAAATAAAAAGAAGAATACTCCAGCCCAATCGGTGTTATCAATAATTTTCACCTCTGCCCGTAATAACATATAAAAAATCAACTTTGTAACCAAAACAAATCAATAAAGATGAAATTATTAAAGAAAAACAAAGGACCCAAATTTTTACGAATCCAAACAAAAAGCACCAATATAAGTATCTGGACTATCACTGCCAGAACATTCTTTATGGGCCTAGTTTCCGCAACTTTTGCATCTGTACCACATCTCCCCACTTTTCCCGTGAATAAACAAATTGCATATAAAGCTTCCTCTTCTGAATATTCTGACTCATCGTCGCATATTGCATTTAGCCATGCTAGGCTACCGTTACCCGTTGACCACCATTTTGAAAAGTAATAATATAAATATGTAATTCTACTTTCAATCACAATTTAAACAATTGGACTTGTAAGTAAATGAATCTAGGGATGTAATAAGCATAAACATAATAAAATAAGAATATAATTTCATGCTTATCTTGGCGCTCGCAATCACCTTTTTTTTTGTAAGCATGGATCGAAAAACACACAACCGTCGCTCGTGATTTAACACATAGCACTACCGACTCGTGTTCGTCAGGTGAAGTTTCTAGAACTATAGTTGATAGAAGCGGCCGAGTATTTACGATGGCAAGAATGTGCCTACTTTTCGTTCAATCATCATCGCTCTTATTACCCGACGGCTCTCATTACCCTGTTCTCCCCTAACATTAGTTTTTGCATTATTAACACCGCGATCTTATTTAGAAGTATTTATGTCACGAAGATTTAAATTCCAATTTATTTCTATCAGATTTTAGATGATGACGAGTCCTTGTTTTAAAGAATTTTGTTACACTAAAATTAATTATGGATTTAACTCTCCGCATGCGGGAGGGTTTAGGTATAACACAGTTAATTAAATTATTACATATTTGAATTATTTGCTTATATTATCACTAGACTTTAAGAACAAGTATTATATTCCGTGGTGAAAACTTACATATTAGTAGAGCTATTGCCTTAATAGGCACTTAACATTAAAGAAAATCATTACATGATTGGTTGGATTATTGTTAATGTTCAGTTACAGATTTATCAGCATATTTAATTAGAATTTACGGAGATAGTTGAGTTGTACAGGCTCCGTTACAGGGGTTCTGCAAGAAACAATTTACAACAATATTAGAAGAAATACCTTTAAGATCTGCTGATCCAAGGTCGAGGAGCACGTATGGATATACCAGGTAGGCAAAGCGTCCGATCCTCCTGAAGCCCTGTATAATGATTGTTGGGCAGTCTTGGTAGTAAAGAGATCGTTTGTTCCCGCGCGCGAGTTTAAATTACCCACAATGGCCTAGTGATGGGCAGTACTGAAATCGATCGCGATTCTTTTTCTCAAATTGTATGCGAAATTATTTCATTAAAACGTATTTAAAACACTAAACAAATTTTAACACTAAACTGTTTTCCAACGGGCCTATCTAATGATATACAGATTGCAGTTGAATGGGGGAATTAATAGTCTATGATGTCAAATTGAAGGGGACAATAATTATGTAGATACATATTTTGTATTTTTATAAACAAAACTGTCAATAAGGTTAGCTTAGTTACAAATTACGTCTATTTCCTAAACTATTCTCTCCAAAGCGATGCTGGCATGTCAAGGATAGTAGTCATTTATTTTTTTTCATGCTATCCACGAGTACATTTCTATGTTTTTTTTTTTTTTAGGTTTTATGCTTTTTTTACGCTTTAACAGGCCAGGAAGCCCGATTACAGAAGTGACATACATCACAAAACACCCAGACTTGAGTAAATCACTTGGATTTATTTGTGAACTCACCGGGAATTGAACCCGGAACCCTCGGTGTGGGAAGCCAGTGTCGTATCCCCTGCGCTTTGAGGACCGCCGAGAATAATAGATGAGGGTGCATCAAAGGGTGAATTCATAATTTAGTTTTAGTTTTCCGCCTCGGAAAAGTGTCGCCATGATAGGGTAATGAATGTCGATCAAAAATGTGACGATGGAGCAGATAACGTCACTCACGGGAGGGTCCGCTATCTCCTTCCGAGCGATTAGTTATCGCTTTATTCCGTGCCCTCCCTCACCTGGGCCTGCATTATGTCGAGACCAGAGACCGGCCTCGGTTGAATGGTTGATGTTTCAACCAATATCGATTACTGTTTTTATTTTTTTCCAATATTTTATCTTGGCTTTGGAAAAAAATGTGAATGGAATAAGATCACTTTCAGTTGATTTGAATACTTTTTTTTTGTAATCCAGAGCAAAACCTGAATACTTTTGTAAATATTTGTTGTAAATCTGATTCTTTTTTTTTTACACTGTCACCTCGGAGAAAGCAATGTGTCTCGGGACTCCGTGATTAGCTTGTGAGTAAAAATTCTTACATGACACCTACATATTTTATCTATACCTACCTTGATTTTTATTCCATCACTCAGTTATTTCGACATAATTAATGATTGTGCTAAATCGAAATAATAATTAAATCATTCATTCTTCAAATGGGCAAAATATTGAAAAGCCAGCCCATTCACTGAAAAATTATAATTGTTGACCAAGTTTCACCACAAGGATTCAGAAATCGGTTCTCGATATTGAGAGCAAAGCTGTGCAAATATCGTTCGTTTTTTACCCCAACACTGGACCTTGGTAATTGGACATTTAAAGGTTTGTTTCCTTCTGAATTTATTTACAGATATTAACAATATTTTAACCGGAGTTTTTGTCTTTTTCGAAACAAAATTAAAAATAAAGTTTCTTACAATTACAGAAATACTCTTTGACGGTTTTTTATTGCATTTAGTTCATTTACATTTGTGTCCAGCTTCAAAGGAATTGCATTTCTTCAATATAGATTTTTTAGGATTCAAATCTTAGATGACGAATGCGAATGGTCAGATGCTATATGTTTTCTTGTGATGCTTACCGAAAGATTAATAAGAAGACTTGAAGCATTCGAGATGTGGTTCATCATAAGAATACACAAAATGAGCTGGATAGCGGAGTTACGAATGAAGATGTCGTGATCCGGATGAATAAAGAAAAATAAGTAATTAGAACAATAAAATCCGAAAAACTTAATATCTCGGACATGTGATGAGACATCCAGAGAAGTACGAGATCTTGCACCTCATTATGCAGGGAAAGATTGCCGGAAGTTGGGCACCGAAACAACTTGGCTAAAAAACCCTACACGGTGGTTGGCCAGTCTAACCGTAGGGCTATTCCGGGCACTAGTAAATATATGTTAGGTGATTACATCCAACGTTCGTTGAACAGATAGGGCACAAGAAGAGGAACACGATATGTTTATGTTCACTTTTTTAAATATGCGTATAAATAATTTTATAAAAATGTTAAAGTCTCTCCAAGATTATTAAAACGACTGTTTTTGTGATTAATAAAAATAAATAAAAATAGAAAATATTTTCGGTATAATTTTCAAGTCGTCTCTTACTACAAAAAACTTTTGACATTTTTAATCTTTGTCTTCGGTTATCTCTCGTTATAAAGTATTTTTTGCAATTTTAAATGGATTCTTCTAAAGTTTTCTCCAAAATTAATTTAAGTAATTCACAAGATCTGTCGCCAAAAAATTAAAGTTAATAATAAATATACATAAAATTAATATTGATTCATTCTCTACTCAAAAAATATAGGAACTATTATTTAAAAACGGTGACATTTATATGGTGTTTCATGGGGCTGTATGATGATAGCATAGTTGCATCAAAAATGTAAAATGAAATACATATATAAAATACGTAGACAACTTTCCAAAAAAATTGAAAGATGTGTGGTTGGTCTTGAGTGGAATCGGTGAATGTTATATCATACGTCGATTCTACCTGAGCTCTTTAACAACATGCAACATAACTTATGAAATCCTGTATTAAAAATATGGGAAGACACAAAATTTGTGGTCGCGGCCAAGCAAATTAATGCCTTTATTGAAATTACTCATTTTTCTACGTTTTCTAATAACTATTTGTAATGTGACCACTTAATTCAACCTTAGGACAGGTCGTAAGCCCTGCCCAATAAAGACTTCCATACATGTAATTCTGTATCTCGGTTAAGTAAAAATATGTATTGCAGTTTGTAAGAAGGCTTTATGTTTCCGGCAACAGGTGTCAAGATGGTGTCCGGCAGCGTCGTGGTGCTCGGGGCCCTGCTCGTCCTCGCGGTGCAGCTGCACGCCTCCCCCGCACCGCTGCCGCCCTCCGCCGGAGGCGCCCCCGGCTACATGCACAGTGAGTCTTCATTATCAGTCCATCCCTGATCCCCGATCCCCGATCCCTGGCTAGGGTAGGCGACGGCCGTGTGCGGTAATGCAAAGGAATCAGGCTGCACATTTAGACCAGAGTGGTTGGCAAATCTCGCGTACGCTAACGCTATAATGTATATTAGGGTGGGCCAAAAATTATTTTTTGTCATTTCTTAAGGGGCACATCGATAAAAAGGTGCCAAATGGTCTCAAATTAACATATGTAAAATATCATTACATTCTGATAAGTCTAACTGCCTCCGGATTGATGACGATTTTTCTTTTTTTTTCGAGATATGTTCTCATTAGGATTCCAAACCAATAAACGTAACTTTCTTCAGGCATAGACATACCTATCATGATTGCGAGTATGAGGGGTTAGTGGATTCAGTGTGGGAGAGTCGAAAAATACCTAGGGCGTACGTGTGCCCTGTCCACGTATTTAGTCAGTGCCAGTATAGCTCTGGCCGCAATTAGGCGAGGTTGTGTCGGGCTCGTTTTCCTTATTTCTTTTATGGTTCGTACACGTCAAAAGCAGATATGTCCGTTGTTTGGTGATTCAAGTGATATTAAAAGTAATACGTTACCAATCTATGAAGATGTTATAAAGTTTTGAGTGGAATCGGTAAAGATAATGCGTGATAATGAAACTAATAATGAACCCACTTACTTAGGAAATAGAGAATATTTTCGTTGCAAAAATTGAAGAAATATAGTCAGGAACTTCTATTCCTACTATTCAAAAAAAACGACGAAAAGTGACGTTGAAAAGGTATCATCTGAAATTCAACAATCTTTGAAAAACCACCCTCAAATACCAAAGAAGAAATTAGAAGAATTTCGCCGTACCAGTTAAATATTGTTTGAAATTTTGTCTTGTAAGTGTAAGAATATTTACGAATGCATTTGTATTTGCTCCAGCTTTTGGCACATCGAAATGTATAGACCAAGCAATCACCGATTTTTTTTTGAAATCAGAAATATCTATGAAGTCTTTGGTGGCTGTTGCATATGATGGAACTAACGTGAACGTTGGTAAATATGGAGGTGTCATACATCTGCTTGAAAACAGATTAGGTAAACCGTTGCAGTGGATTATCAGCTTACTTCATATGAATGAAGTACCGCTTCGGCACTTATTTCTACATATTGATGGTGGCACATTGGGACCCAAAACATTTTCAGGGAGAATCGGTAAAGATCTAGAAGTATGTGAAAAAAGGCCCATTGTTCGATTTCAACGTATTTCAACAGAGTTACCCGAGTTTTCTGTTCAAGGTATTAGCACTGACCAAACATATTTATATATATTTGGTCAGTGCTAATACCTTATGCCTTATATTTGTTCTGAATAGTCTCAGCGATTTCAACGGGCATGTTTCCTAAGGATTTAGTTAACAAATCACCAGGCAAAATATCTCACGCCCGATAGCTAACTCATCCTAATCGAATTCTGTGTTTGTATGTTTTAATGGAATCTCCTTCTAAAAACTTAATAATTCTTGCTACGAATGTCGTCAAGGCTTATTCCCCAACATGGTTTGCTATAAAAATTCACCCTTCCTGTAAAGATGGAGCACGGTACCTGTTCAAACTCATCACTGCAACAGGATATTTGTCCACAGAACTGAAAGTCATAATAAAATCTGTAATTCAATGAAACAGTTACTTCGCACATCCTGAAAATTTATTAATCGCAATGCTGACTGACTTGTTTTGTCTTATTTTGTTTTGACATTGTCTTACACAGATCTCATTAACTGGCAGGAGAATATATCCGATTTTTCAATATTAAAATCCATACCTGAAAAAAACATCCAACTGTTTGTCGTTCAAAAGCAGAAAGATAACTCTCATTACTACGCCTGCCATGCCACAAGAAAGCCGTTGAAAGGGCAGTCAAGATTGTGACAGAAGCTTCAGCCACATTGTGTAAAAAATCTGAGAGAGAAGGCTTCATAAAAAAACAAATATTATTTCGGGAAGCCATGCCGAAATTCGACAATATGAAGGATTTTTCGACTGTTTCAAACATTATAAAAAATAATAATATTAAAGCCATTTTTGTAAACATTTACTTGTAATAAATAAATTTAACTCGTACAAGTATATTTCGATATATTATTTAACTTTTAATGCATTTTAAACTTTTAAATCATGTTGTAAGGACTCGTTAAAAATGAGATTTTTTTCCAAAATATGTGTTCTTTAAAGTCGATCCGGAGGCAGAAGATGATACCCATTGTAATGAAATTTTATAAGTAAGCTAAAAACATCATTTAGCACCCTTTTCTTGATGTGCCTAATAGAAATCATAAAAAAAAATTTTCTTCATACAACGGTGGCCCACCCTAATTGTATATATATCGTATTTGACGAAAGATTAATTTCACGAAATGGACCTGTTAACTGGCCACCTCCTTCGTGCGATTTGATGCTATTAGGTTATTTTATCTAGGGATATGTAAAGGCGCATATCTACGCCGTTAAACCAGAAACAATTGAGCATTTGAAAGCCAAAATTCGACGCATTATTGCCGAAATACAGCCTGATTTACTGCGAAGGGTGTGTGAAAATTGGATCTCCAGATTACGTCATATACGCGCCAGCCACGGTGGCCACATGCCAAATAATAATACCCAAATATAAATGCCATAAAATTTTCTATCAAATAAAGTTAATTTTATTGATATTAATAACATTTAATTGTATTTTATTTCAATTTAAAGTTTTTGGCCTTTATAAAAACACCCTTTATTTTAAAGAAATAAAGAATTGAACAACCGGGACATCAGGGAAAATTTTGGATGGCGGTCGTTCGGTCCGTTTGTTTTACAACACCGGGTCGCACGATTGCCTTAGGCATTAAACAAATGTCAAGCAGGTGATGATTGAGCAGGACCGATATAGGAGATTTTGCTTACTGTTTTTTGTATTGTTATTTTCTTTTAGCAGCTTTTCTTTTTTTGTGTTCTGTCCTTCTTTTATATTATTTTAATTATTTAATTTTAAAAATACTCTTTTTTGTCCCTTATTGCACCCTTGACACAGTAGCGTGGTGTGCGTGTGCACCGCACCGCACGAGTGTACTTGCTTCATCTGTAGCGTAGCGATGATGCCACTTAAGCATTTAAACAATGCCAATCTGAATGGCGAAAGTATAGGGTCGATATAGAAGCTCTTGCTAGTAGTACGGCTCTGGGACTGTTGTGGGTCCCACTTCTAAGTTTTACTTTTACATCACACTTTTACTCTGCTAAGAGAACAAGTTAAGAAAAAGAAAAACAGTAAGCTACCGCTTATTGTTTGTGCTAGGCCCTAGGGACTGCTAGATCTTAATCGCGTCGCTACTAATTGTGAAATTAATAAAATAGATTCTTATATATAATAAATCAAATTACAGATATGTCTGTAAAGGCATTATTGCAATCTGACTAATGAGGTTTATCGATATTACTGACGTATAAATGATTCGTTTTTAAAGAATACGATTACTACTTATTATTCTATTAAAGTGACTGAATTTGATTGCTGAGTCAGCTGTCCAGATATATGTAGAGGCGGACTATATGAGTTAGGACAGTAGAGCAAATGCTAGTTAGTATCCGAGTTTACCGTATTTCCTCGAAAGACATAATTTTAAAATGCGTATTTGCTGATTATTATTATTAATATTTTACGTGCGTAAAGTAAAGTCAATCAATTAACGAATGATGGGCTCATTTTTTATTTAATCTGCAATTTACGCATCGTTCAAGATGTTAATTGACGGGTAGTATAAAAGTTATAGTGTCAAAATGTATATATTATTAATATCATCGAAATTAAAGAAGTGAAAAATGAATCAACGTGTGTGTAGTGTAATGTTCAGTAAAGCTGAGTAAATTAAAAAAGAATTTCAGTTTCAGTACCGATAAATCTGCGTTTAATGGTCACATGATTATTACATGCTTAATACATAATAATAAGAATTACATTACTAAATAAACACACAAGCATAAGACAGTATATAGAAAGCCTCTCAGCCACAAACCTACCTTGCTAGTTATATATACCAAAATACCTTTCTAAGGAAGGTAGCTTTTTTATTTAACATACAAATTATCATTTAAAAGTGAGCATATTAAAATTGTTATATAATTGTTTTATGTAAGTAAAAGGCAAAGAATTTTTTTTTGGTTCTTTCTATTGTGTAAACACCTTGTTATAATGTAGGTACTATTATGTACACATAAAATAAAATGAAATAAAATAAAAAAATAATATTTTATTTTGGTTCTTTCTATTGTATACACACGTTGTAATGACACGTAAAAACACAATTTGTTATCAGTGTCCATAATATATTTAAATCCACAAAATTATTATGTCATTTTTAGTTGATATAGAAATTAAGCTTAACTAATATTCTAAAGAAGCTTCGTGTCCTGTCTCATTATATTATGTTACAACCGTGGGGGAGAGATATGCTTAAAGCCGAAATACTGCATGGTCTTTTTTCAAGTTTACTTTGTGATTTAGATAGATAATAAATAATTGTAAAACCAAATTAATTAATCAATTAGAAAGACATACATGAAAATCAAATCCAAGAAAAAATATTTGGCCGCTACCGGGATTTGAACCACGGATCTCCTATCCGGGGCAGACGCTATATCCAATTACTCTATTGCGGTCTTGTACGTTTCCGTGAATATATCGACGTTATCTGTAAGACTCATTTATTAATTGATTAACGTATATTATCTATTTTTAGAGCAATCCACTTTTTCTAGTATGGTGGGTAAAAAAAAAAAGGTGTTTCCTCACAAGAATTTATTTCGCTTAAAGCAGGCAGAGACTCAAAGATTTTTAGTCATTAGTCATATAGATTTTCCTAATAAAATGTGATTTCGCACTAGCACTTAACTATTCAGCTTTCTAGAATATATCAATCATTTTAGATTCCATCAATCTCTTATCGTTCGGGATGGGGATGAGAGATGAGAGCCAGTTTATTTAAGTCGCCTTGTTAATTATTTCAAACGGCAGGCTGTGCAGCATTGTCAGGCTTCTCGATGTAAAGTTACCTAATTTTCTTATCGCCCTCGATTCACTTCACTACCCTCGCCGTTCTGCTCGCCCTTCTAATTTTATGATCACAATATTCAAAGAAAGCTTTTCGTTAAGCCCGCCAGGTGATAAATCTCACCAAATGGGAGCATTTGTATGCTAACGCCAGAATAAGCAATGTCACTTGTGTTTCGATGAATCCTATAAATCGAGTTTTCAGCTGTTATGTCGAATCTTGTCACAGCGTACAATCATGTTTACGAAGTTTGCAACAAAGAAAAACGATGTTTATTATGATTCATGAAAATTTAAATATGCACCTAATAATGGAGACACTTCTCGCGAAATTGAATGGAATTAATGAGCCTACAAGTCGAGTTGAGTTCGGCAAGTCGCTTAATTAACTATTATTACCTGTGATAAATAAGAAATAGCAACATTCAGAACCGGTTGTGCTTACTGAGAGCCTTTCTTGCAGTTAATGAAAGGCATTTTCGATGAATGATTAGCATAGGAAAAAAAATTACAATTATTCCTTGCGAATGTATCGTTTTAGGTAGATTTCGACAGAAATAACTATTGCAAAACGCAACTTGCGGAATATGTCAATGCACTTTTAACGATTACGACTAGAAGAGCTCAAAACCACACTCTGTTAAAAAGGTTTTTTTTGTGTAAAAATGTACATATATGTTTATGCATTTCGAATATTTTTATTAATATAATATTTATTGAGCTTAATTTGTATATTATTGTAAATATGTACAATAGTTACAGGAAGTTAAAGGAAAATATTTTTAAGATACCTAATTTTTAAGATAACTCATGACCGTTCTAATCCAGGTAGGTACTATTGATAATGTGAATCAATGAAATTTCAAGCGTTACAAGTCGTATTTTGGAGCATTTTATCTCAACTGTTTTCTTCGATTCTTTAATTATTGCCGGTTTTTCACCATTTATCCTATATTTAACACATCCCAGTAAAAAAATGCTAAGTGGCGCGCCAGAACCAGCTCTGGAGATCCTACTTCTTCACCCAGGATATCCGATGAGTAGATTATTATAAACTGGTATAAAGGGGAGATCCTGGAAATAAATCTCGTTAACAAGTAAAACTTTTCTAGCCGGACTCTCATAATACAATGAACGCTCAATTTTGGAATTGCTGTCTCACAAATACGAGTACAAATGTGTTTTTGGGATACGCTGTATATACACATTTATATATGCAAAGATACCTGCAACTGATATGTGGCCGGTCTATGTGTTTCAAACAAATTTTTCGACATATTTTAATTTCGTTAAAGTATTTTTTGTAGCCATAGTAAAAGTTTTTGATGAATTTTTAAGGGAAATTTATGCATGTTAAGGAGAAAATTTGTTTAATATCCGCGCAACACTGTTCTCTGCTGGCACCCTTGTATGGCTGGGATAAATTTATTTAAATTTTGCTGTAAGAAAATTTATCACGAATATTTCCACATTACATCAGAGGACGGTGCGAAGAAAGACGTATACTTGTGTACATGTTTTGCGGTTCACCGTACACTAGGACGTGCACGGAGGAAAACTTCTTATGAAGTAAGTTGTAAGTAGGTACGTTAGTTTTTTCGAGCGGGAGCCATGTAAGAGCTAGTCCAGAAACATGTTTTTTATGTGAGCTTTCGGTAGTTGTTTTAGTCTTTGTTTCAATGGAACTGTTTATTAAGGCAAGTATAAAATTATTTGTCTATAATTTCATACTCATCTACCGTAAGAATCAGCTAAATATAAAAAAACAACCAAGCATTAACTATATACATAATTGAAGAATTGCAATGTAGGTATATGCTTAATAATTTATTAAATCATATTCCGTGGCAAGGCAGGCAGAAAGCGCACATTTTATCCATTTTTAAAAACCGCTCGTGGCTTGTTCACCTTCATACATCTTTTGTGATTATTTTTATTTTTCTTTATCTAGTAGTAATGTACGTGATAATCACTATTTTATTTGCAGCAGCTTGAAAGAGTTGGATTAGGAACGAGCGACCGCTTTACTCCGGTATCGAAAATAATACCGACATTTTTCCAACGTTTTTATGTATTCTTACATTCAAAACTGCTCAATTTACTTAACACTAATTAGAAATTGTTAACTAAACGAAAGATCATTATAATATGGACCCAAATTATGATACAAATAGGTAGATATTAGTCGCTAGTAGCCATGGGCATGCAGTGGGAACATCGCTGCATGAATTTTACGTAACCAATTATTTGGAAAAAAAAATTGGAATAGAATATATATTTCATAATATTTATATCACAATGGTTATCATAACATTCATATTTTGATTTGTCATAAAAATCTGTAGCATAAATATTTGATTTCTATTTTTTTCCGAAATATACGTTTACAAAAAGTCATGCTTCAACGTTTGCAAAAAGCATGCACGCGCCTGCTAGTAACGCTATTTAATATTCCTTATTGATCTGTACACAAAAAGTAAAACACATCAATACCTAATCCATTTTCAGATCTTCATCATAAATATAATTTTAACAGCTGGAAAATACTAGCTATTTCAAAAGGGAAAATTCTAATAATGTACTCAGGACAAGGCTATTTTTGCATGATTTGGCTAAATAAGCTGACAAATAACAGGTTTTGCAGCAAGTATGTATATCTATAGATTATGGTGGCTCCCGCATGAATAATATTCAACGTCATACGAAATATAGTTTTTAAAATGGAAGATATATATTTTTCCTAATTTATACAGCAATGAGGCAAAAGAGCCTCGCTAAATCGCCTTTAGCTGATTATATTATCTACCCCAAAAAGTAGAATTTTTTATTATAAATTCAAAATAATTACTTACTTTAACATACAATAGACGTCAAATCATACACATAAAAAGAAATTAATTTATGAAATTAAACGCCTACGTTGTCGAATTTTTCAAATTTTAAAATGTATTTAATTTATTTTTAACTTAAAAAGTAAATCGTATTATAAGCCAATCTCTAGTTGTAGGTCCGATGTCCTAAACTATGTATTATTCATTTAAATGGTACTTAAATATTTATTTTCATTTTACAACTTTCTCTAAAATAAGGTTATCGCTGATTTCAGTACTACTATATTCCTAACAATAATACAATAATAAAATTTAGGAATGTTTATGCCAATTATAAATCATCTTTCCAAAATATCGATGATATGTTTTCAATTTTGTTGGATTTCACAGCGTACAGAAATTTATTTGATAAAAATATTATTAACTAATTCAATTTTATCAATAAAGATTCTTTATTTATAAATATTACGCAAAGTTGAGAAGATGTCAAATTTTTAGACTTACCGACTCTATGTTTCAATAGCCAAAAACAGTTTTCTTCAACAAAATTTTGACAATATTGCCGCTACGTTGTACACGTACAATCTCTGAACGCCAATAGCCTAATGACGACATTCAAACTTTTTATCAAACTTTCTAACTTCTAGATCGCCCCTCCGATGCGACTTTGGAAACACTTTGTAAGCGTTTCGCCATTCCGATTTTTAGTTAAACTCATCTACTAAACCAACAGAATGACACCTTTACAAAGCCGCTTAGCTTAATGAAATAATAACCGACACTTGTTTGTTCCGCCCGGATATTCCGGAAACTTAAAACGAGATAATTCAACGGAACTTCAGGTATTTTAAAGTTTTCGCCTGTACAGAACACTGTATCAGGTGGATTACCGAGTTAATTTTATTTTTATGTATGAAGGAAAAATTCCACTTGAATTTATTCACCATTAAACAGAGGTTGCACATCAAAGGTACTCAAACCACATTCCCTCGAAAGACATAATTTTAAAATAGAGTACCGATGGGCGTAAAGTATAGTTATCCACGTGGTAAAAGATATGTTTTTTCGCATTTTTAAGTTATTAGAAAAATGATGCCGTGTCAAAATGTAAACCGAAATGTGATAAGTTGAACGATCTAGCTGGTCCAAGACTGCTCCCATTCCTTGAGCTGGCGGAAAACGATGTTCACAATGCCAATTGTATAAACAACTCATTTCAATAGAAAAATGACTCCATCATACCCTCGCTACCGTATTGGTAGCTTAAATTTTGAATTCCAAAATAACCATCCGGTTTCTGCAGTTCTTGTGATGAATATTAGTTGTTATAATTAGTATTGGATGCATACCGGTTTGCTTACACAATATTAGCTCTGTATCGTCTGGATGATAAATAATTTTGTTTAATCTTTTTCATCTTCTTATTGAATAGAAGTTTCTCCATTTTAATTTTTCTGCTGCCATGGAACTGGCAGGCGAGCAAGTATTAATTTCTCATTACTATTTTCATCATTATATATAAGTACTTACTTTATTGTATTTCTTTGATTTTGTTATTTTCACTTTATTTTAATTTTATTTTCCTTGTATTTTTTTTCTTCTTACTATAATGTTTTTTTTTTCTTTCTACGTATTTTACAATATTATATTTACTTTGTTTCTAATTGTATTTTTCTATTGTACATTATTATTTTTTTATGTGTAATAATTTTGTATTTATGTTTTTTTTCTTTTAAATAAAGACATATCTTATGGCTTTGTTCGAGCGGCCGTGCCACTTCTCAACGGTTTATACGACCGGTGCGGTGCGGCACGGTCCTTCTTGTTGGTTGAAAAAATGTTAACCTGGAGACGATTGAGTAGGACCGATATGGAAGCTTTTGCACTAAGAACAGTCGTGGGTAAGCGATGGATACCATCTACTGCCATGGAACTGCTCTAACGGTACATTTACATATTCAGCTTTTTCATGATATTCCAGGCACATATATTATGATCTAATATGCCAACATTGTAGGTACTTGTAGGTATAGTAAATAATAAATATACTAAGGTTTATATTATTCACGGATTTGGCATTAACATTGTAGAAATCATTCATGACGATCATTTAATTAGGTGAAAAATAAACTACGTCAGTTTTATAATATTTTTACTCCCTTTCTTTTAACTCGTAGCCTATGCGGAAAAAGCTTGGATCGAGCTTTAACCCTTTTCCCGTGTTTGCAGGCAGACTCGTGATGACGATAAAAATGATCTTATAATTTTTGTTAAAAAAAAATTAATAATTATAGTATTATTTTGAATTTTTCGAAATTTTAATGTTTTTTTCAAAATGGTATCATTACAAATCAGTAATGACCTCGACGCGTGCAGTAGACACGAAACCTCATTCAATGAGAAAGGGAGTATAATAAAAACTTGTTTTAAAGTTTTTTATATTTATTACTTTTGTTTCGTGATTAACAGAATCCCTCATCGACAGATGAAGTATTAAACTGACTACGTTCAAATATATATTTTTTACATCGATTAGGTGGAAATTCAAATAATTAATTAATTAGGTACGGTCAAAATGAGCTCGAGTAAAGATGGTGTTATAAAATGTAAAGATTGTGTTATAAAAAGTGTGGATTTAAATTTGCTTAGCAATTTTACAATATGTTTACAAATTATTCATTTTAAAATAAAATTATTATTTAACTTATGTAAAGGTAACATAGTTTGTTTTTCACACAATTTAATTATCATACTAGGATTTATTTATAGCTATATAAAAAAAGAAAACCAATAGGAGTTATTAATTAACTTATGTCATTTCATTAAACAACTTATCGATCGTGCGCCAGATTTATCAATTTTTCCATTTCTCCTTTTCCATTGGCGTGTCGGTTCTTTATCGTTTATTTCAGCTCAACTTGGAGATAATGCGAAGTGCGTAAAACAGCGAGAGAAGTAATTTCGAGATACATGATAAGATTCGAGATAAATGAAGTGTACGGAACATCTTGTCGGCGTATTCGGGCAACTTGTACCATTCCATGAAGTCCATCATCTAGAAAGTTGAGGTCGTATTTTGCGGGAAGTGCAAAAAAGTTGCTCCGCGTCGTCAGCACCAAATTGGCGATGATGGTTACGCTCTGGTGCACGAACCCCGAAAGGTTTACTTTTAATATGTTGCCAGTGTTTATGATCAAAGCATAGAAGCTGCGTTCAAAGCGTATTTTTAAAAATTAATATTGTTTTGAATTTTACAAAACTTTGATATTAAAAAACTTTATAGGTACGTTTATTTTAAAATTCGCGGGAATATAATGTAATTTATTTTAAAATGGCAATGTCTCTACTTGGTCCAAAAAGGTACGTGAATTATTTCCCCCATTACCTTGGCGGGAAATATAGATTTAGCGACTTATGCTTAATGCTTACTTATGCTTAATATTGCTTATTATTATTCATATGCAATATGCGATGATATTAATAATAATAACATGCTTAGTATAAATATTCTTTGTGCCGGTTTTTTATTGTTGATAATGGCAATAGTTGGTGAAAAGTGTGGATATTAAGCGTGGATAAAACACTCTGGAATCGACTGGGAAATTATCGTACACTCTGAAAACATCGAGAAACCTATATAAAGAGTCCTGTCGGCGACTGCGCAGTCACGTTTTTCAAAGTTAATTGAGAGCGACAAGTCTTAGAAGCGTTATTTGATTCTCCTGAACAGTAGTTATTTTGTTATATTTTAGTTTAAAAATATCTTAATGACCACAATATTTTTAGATATACCGCTTTTTTTTTACTCCCTTTATATTAACCCGTGGCGTCTGCTTGCTTGCTTGCTCGCCGGCTTGCCATCAACAAAAACTTTGGATCAATTTTTGACCCTTTTCCCGTGATCCAATCGAGCTGAAACTTGGCAAGTAGACTCGTGGCGACGATCAAGAAGATCTATCAAATTTTCGTTAAAAAAATTAATAATTATAGTATGATTTCGGATATTTAGAAATTTTATTGTTTTTTTCAAATTGGAATCATTAGAAAAGTTTAGTTAGCAACGGCGGCCCGATAACGTCGCGGAATATTTTCTAAATTTGAATTACTCCGTCGGTATACATAATAGGTACTTCACTACGAACGTCGAAAATGTAAATTGAGTGACAAATGTTTTTAGAATTTATTCTTCAAAGCATGAAGTGTCTTATCAAAACTCAAAACATCTGACGTTTTAGAAATATATTAAATTACTGTAAGTTTAGTGTTATGTTATATGTTTTAATTCGTCTTTAATTGTTGTTATATTTTACAAAGAAAGGGAAATTAATAAAAACTTGGTTTTTATGGGTTACTTTTTTACTCCCTTTATATTAACTCGTGGCGTCTGCTTGCTTGCTTGCCGGTTTGCCGTCGAAAAAACTTTGGATCGTTTTTTAACCCTTTTCCCGTGATCCAATCGAGCTGAAACGATAATTTTGGATTTTTCAAATTTCTAATGTTTTTTTCATACAAGTTTCAACGCGTATGGTAGACGCGAAACCCGAAAATGAGAAAGGGAGTATTGTAAAAACTTGGTTTTTATGGGTTACTTTTTTACACGACCCTCGTCAAGAACGACAACTGATTGGTGTACCTCGCCATGGAGGAAATAGTTTCTGTTTATTCTGGTACTTGTACTTTGTTTTCCCAGCTTCAATCTGTATTACAGGCCTGCATAAAGAATTCATATTGAATATCAGCCGTTCGCCCCAATGAATATCGCCTTTCATCTGTAAGTGAAGCTTACGAATTGTCTCGTACAATTTGTGTCGCGCCGAACAAGCTGAAAGGGAATAATCCCAAACAAATGAAGTCTGGAATATTTGTAATTGAGGGATAAAATACACAATATTTTTATTTTGCACACAGAAGAACGGGAGCTTCGCGAAATAATACTCAGAAAAATACTTAAGCTGACGTTTATATTTTTGAAAAAAAATATATAACGCAGTTCATCGAAAACCCGGCTTATTCTTTCGATGAAATCTATGTTGGAATCCCGCGTAAAAGAAGAGCCAATTTTTTTTAAATGGGAGAATTTCTTCCTGTAGAAAATATTATTTTTGATCAATGAAGCTTGTAGTTCCGGCAGGATTGTCTGAAAAATAAATATATTTAGCGGAACGATCATATCATTTTCATCTCGTTATTCACAGACTAGGTAGGTTATGGAAGAGACCTGTATCCAGCAGTGGAGAGATGAAGGCTGAAGACGAAGAAGAAGAAGATTCACAGACTAAGGCATAAGTCTGAGCTACGTATTATTTAAAAATGTTCTCAGGTTTACACGGCCGTTCAGAATGGAGTTTTCTGGGATGCTCTGCCATGTATATCTGACCTCTCTGGCCTACGTTTCGGACCCCACTGCATATATTATATATATTAATTATTTATCTATGGTCTGAGCACCTGTTGGAGAATTATAACATGTTACGTAATGTCAGCGATACTCTACGGAGTCGAGTTCTGAACGTTTGAAACCGAAAGAAACCACTATTAAAATACTGAAGGTATTTGGCATTTAGTATACCAACGTAGACTAAAGATTTCTTGGTTTAACTACTTTCCTAATGACGCAGTCAAGAGGACCAAAGAAAATTGCGTACAGAATATTTTGAGTTTGTCCAAATTTTTCAGAACACAGAGACATCATTAATCATGATACATTATATATGTCTCACAGAGACGAAATTATATTTTTATGGGAAAGTGGGTTGTGAAGTCTTTGGGTGTTCATAGGGCTTACGGCCTATCGTACGGCTGGCTTAAGTGATCACTTTACACAATGTAACGTTCACCATTTCCGCCCATGATAGAATACCACATCTGAAAAATTTTTAGAAATTGTGTACATATTTAAATTTTACAACCCGCTTCATAGGTTTGTTTTAATTATCCTTTGCGCAACCGGCATCTTAACGAAAAAGCTTTGGATATCATATCCGGGCTGTGTCCAGCTCTTCTAGCAACATGCCCAAAATAAACGAGCTTTTTTTCAATACTGAGATCCTTCATTAATAATTAATCGAACGTAATAGATTTAATTATAAAACCTGTTCAAAAATTGTGTTTCATTTACAATTCCCTTTCTCAACTAATCGCCCAGTTGGTTCGCTATTGATTCGGAGCCTTTTAAAATTCTTGCACAAAATTCCTATACATGTTCAACTGTTGAATTAGGAATTAATTTCTTGCTGAAATTTCGCAGATATTTAATGACGCTTCATTGAATAAACGTGAGTGTTCATCTATCAAAACGGGAGTGAGTGAGTTTATGTTATCTTTCAACTGGCACAAGTGAAGACTGATTATTATTTGAAATATTGTTAGCGATAACTCGCTTGCCATCCAAACTAAAATAAATGGCAGCGACAAACTTGCGCTCTTAAAAATGTATTAAAAATATTTTATAAATAGTACTTCAATGCCTTTATATGTCACGTATGGAAAAAATAAATACATATCATCGGTTTTTTCAATCGGTTAAGTAACTTTGTAGTTTGAAGATTTAAAAAAATAATTTTATTATTTGTTTTAATCTAATTACATTCATGTTTGGGAAACACCTTTCCATCGTCAGGTTTTAGGTTGAAAAAACCGGCCGAAATTTAAAAATAAGAGTTACAGAGCATTTTAATAATAATCATGGTTTTCCTGAATTTTCAAATCATTTATTAGAAAATGACCACGGTTTTGATAAAAATTTGGGACTTTTTATTTCACACATAAATAATTTTGGTCTGAATTTTAATAATTTAGATTCATTAGAAATTAGTAAAGCATGTAAAATTAAACATTATCAATTAAATTTAATTACTAGTTCAATTCTAAAAAAAAATCTAATAATTTTATGTAATCAAGAACCTCAGCAATAATATTTAAAAATATTTTTTTAAATGATTTAGAAAACAAAAAAACAAAAGACATCATTCATTTTGATTTTTTGGCATTTATAAAACACCCTGACGATGAAAAAGTTTTTCCGAAACATGTAGGTGTAATTAATGAATATAAGTAGATTTAAACAAATAATAAAATTAATTTTTTACATATCAAAGGAATGAGGCATAATTTTTTTTTGAAATATTGTTTTGATCTTTTTGTTCTGAAGGAACATTTTTAAATTTTGCAGTTAGGTATATTTCTGATACCTTTATTTTTCAGGTAGATAATTTATTTTCATCTCCATATATTAGGTCCTTACATATGAATTTGGCGTTTAGTATGGGAGGAAAATAAAGCCGATTTTTTTTTATTATAATATATTTATTTAATCAAAGTATGTACCATTGCTATCTATGCACTTTTGCCATCTCACAGGTAGTTCATCGATCCCTTTACTAAAAAAACCATTCGGACGGGAATCAATAAAATCTTTGAAGGCTGTTTGGACTGCCCCATCAGAGTTGAATTTTTTCCTTTGCAAGAAGTTATCCAAATTTCGAAAAAAATGGTAATCTGTTGGGGCAAGGTCCGGAGAGTACGGTGGATGTCTTAGACATTCCAATTGAAGCTCCTCTAAGTTGGTAGCCGTCTGTTGTTCAGTGTGTGGTCTAGCGTTATCATGAAGCAGCAGTGGCCTAGAGCGATTAACCAGCCTCGGTTGTTTAGCAGCTAGCTTTTCCATCATGGTTTGCAGTTGCTGACCATAGACATCTGCCGTAATCGTCTGGCCAGATTTAAGAAAGCTGTAGTGAACGACACCAGCACTAGTCCACCAAACGCTCACAAGTAACTTTTTTGGAGTCAATTTTCGCTTGGGGCATGGTTTGGCTGGTTTCAGCCAGGGTTCAGGCAGGGTTCAGCCATTGCGATGAGCGCTTCTGATTATCGTACAGGATCCACTTTTCATCACAGGTAATAATTCGATTTAAAATCCCTTCATTATTGTGCCGGTTGAGTAATGCAACGCAGCAGTCAACGCGCATTTGTTGATTTGCTTCACTCAATTCGTGAGGTACCCATCTTTCAAGCTTTTTCACCTTACCAATTTGCTTCAAGTGGATTAAAACAGTTTTATCACTAACACCGCAACCTGCAGCTAACTCGTATGTGGTTTGCGATGGATCTGCTTCCACAATAGCCTTCAATTCTTCATTATCAACTTTGGTCTCCGGCCGTCCACGGGGCTTGTTCCGCAGGTCGAAATTTCCAGAACGAAAACGTTGGAACCAAAAACGCACTGTGTTTTCTTTTGCGGCACCGTCGCCATACACATCATTAATCCTTCGAGCCGTTTCTGCAGCACTGATGCCACGGTGGAACTCGTACTCGTAAATAACGCGATATTTCAAGTTTTTCATTTTGTAAACTGAGTAACGCGAAGAAAAAACAATTGAGGAAAAAACAAATGAATTATAATTTTCAAAACACAAATACATGAGTAAATAGCTGTATAAATTTGGATTTGGAATTCCTAACCAAAGAGAAGATATTTGAGATCAAATTTGCCAGTACGGCAAAACTCCAATTTCATATGTAAGGACCTAATATTATATTTCGCCTTGACAGTGGAAGAGCCTTGCGAGCTGGGTTGCGAGGGGTTGTCCTACTGCACCAACTTCAACAACAGGCCCACCGAGCTGTTCCGCTCCTGCAACCCGCTGGCCGACACGGCGGCGCAATACGACGTGGCGCTGTGGCAGGCGCAAGGGTGAGCTATTAACCCTTACATATCTTTCTTCACACCTGAGAAGGACTTATCGCGCTGATAGCTTTGGTATGATCATCTCATTCTGTTTTCACCTGTCTTCTTCTTTTATATGGAGCCGATGGTAGTGCGAATGATAGAGAAGTATAGTTTTGCGTCGGTCATACAAAACCTCTCGGCGGTTGATCTATAGTTCTGTTAACAAGCCTCGATGCTTGATGTTATCGATTGCTTGATTTCATGCCAATCAATAGATTCTGATTCAATCGCTCAGGACAGATGAACAAAACCAGGTTATATATAATTGCCAGTGAAATTCCTGAAAGTCAACCGCTGAGAGCTTTGGTATGACTCATCTCATTCTGTCATCTTCTGTCTTCTTCTTTTATATGGAGCCAATGGTAGTGCAAATGAGAAAGAAATAAATATTATGATTTTTTTGCACGAGTCATACAAAACCTCTTGGCAGTTTACCTTTACGTTGTGTGTCGCTCAGTTTCCCGACAACTGCACACCGACAACAACGCTAGTACAACAACGTAGATAGTAACGCGTAATACCAAAGTAAACAAGGATATTAATTCCCATGTATTGCATTTTAGAGTGTTCCACGAAACTGAATAATAATAAAGAATTGCTATTGGTTAAATATCACTTAGCTTTTGATTAGTGGGTCGTGATGTGAAAAAGTTCGTGGTGAAAATATTCCGTTGTATGATGCACACGCATTTCGTCGCATCCTAAAATTTCACTCTGAACGCACTTAAAGAAGTATAACTTCAAAAATAATAATTGATTCTCCATTAAATAGTTAGGTAGTAGGTACCCAGCAAAGTGTTAGTGTAGATTTTGTAAATAGCCTTATTAGGCATTTTCTGCAACTGTAGATACATACATGGGCATACAAAGCTGTGCATAACTAAAATTTATGGTAAACCACTTAAAAATAAATGCCTCTTTAATTAAAAATATTAACTAAATAATATTATTCATATTTTAATATGATATAATATTCTACCAGACAAATATTTCATTTTTATTTCTTTCCGAGTACTTTTAATTTTTTAGTGTAGGTATGCACATGTATCAGAAGTAAGTAGAGTGCAGATTCACTTTGTTACCAATTTAACTGTAAGTACTTGAGCTTAACTGTCAGCATCACAGGGCGACACATACTAATGCCGACTGCTGACGTCATCGTAACCTTTTAGACGAAAAGGACCCAAGGCGTGACCCCACAAGTGCGTCAAATAGATATCAACAGGCAAGGAGTACAACCCGATCACTGCCGCGACCGGATAAATCCGCGCTGCCGCGCAGTACCCCACACGCCGCGAACGGATAAATCCGCGCACATCTTCACACAATTTTAGACGCGTAATAAAACATGAAATTGAAACGTCTCTTTTTGTATCGCCTACCGCCATCTATGGGGATTAATTTTAAGAATTTACTGTCACTCATATTGTTTCAAAAATGTTGTAATCTACATTTTTGTAAATTATTCCATCTGACAGCCGATAGAGCTCGCAAGGGTCATCACTTATCTTAATTTATTACGGGGCATCCCGGAATACGGAAGTGTCGCTGTCGGATTCTTTGTTCACAGAGAGCTTTTTTTTTGATAAAATCAAACGTTTGCCGGTATTTTCTCGCACTTGTGTTGTTTTCTTGTAAAGTTAAGGGATTATGTATTATTATAAATAAGTTTTCAGCGTTATACGTGTGTTTATTATCAATTATTGTGAAGTGATTTTTATTATCTTGGAATTGGTTCACTTGTTAGTTTTTCTAAGTATTATTTTTTGAATTTAGGTTTATTACAATGGCAGAATTTTCAAATAGTGATTATGAAATTCTTCAAACTGCCGAGTCTGATAACAGTGACGTAGAATTTGAATTGCCGGAGTTTTACGAGCCCTTTGAAGACGACGCCGAAATGGTCAATGATAATGTTGAATCAGGGAATGTTGACCAAGATAATCGTGGTGACAGAAGACCCGTCTTTCATTGGGAAAGTGATGCATTTTTACCGCAAGTGCACAATTTTGATTCTTCTTTTTCCGGCGCTAAATTGCTAACAAATGAAGGTATGCAAGAGGTTGATTTTTTCAAAATTTTTATGCATCAAACATTAGTTGAGCTCATTGTAGCCGAAACTAATCGGCAATATATAAATATAAAAAACAAGAGCACCTCAATAAGCTATAGAATGCAGCAATGGATCGATACAACCGTTGATGAAATGTATATTTTCATGGGTCTCTGTATACTGATGGCAAGAAATACTAGAAACACCATTGAAGAGCATTGGTCCACGGATATTTTATTGCATTCGGCGATTTTTTCCGATGTTATGCCAAGGAATCGCTTCCAAATTTTATTGAGTATGCTCCATTTTTGTAATAATGAGGAACAACCGCCTGGAGATAGACTTTTTAAAATAAAAGCAGTGGTGGACATGATTACAGCTGTATTCAAGGAACAAATGTATCCATACAAGAATGTGTGTATAGACGAGAGTTTGATATTATTCAAAGGTCGGCTGGCTTTCAAACAATATATTCCAAACAAAGCAAGTCGTTTTGGTATAAAACTCTTTGTTATTTGCGATTGTACCACGGGATATGTGTTGAATTTTATTATTTATACGGGATCTACCACTATTTATACAAGGCATGAGGATTTGGGAGTTTCTGGAAGCATCGTGATGACACTAATGGAGCCATACTTAAATCGAGGTAGACAATTGGTATACGAGCCCGTTATTATTTCAGTCACTGTTTGATAAAAAAACAAATGCATGTGGGACTGTCCGCAAAAATAGAAAACAGATGCCAAAATTTAAGGAAAAACTTAAAAAAGGCGAAATGGAGGCTTATCACACAGACTCTATGGCGGCACAATTATGGAAAGATAAAAAAGATGTTACAATGCTTACAACCCTTCACCCAAGCACACTTGCAGAAACAGGAAAAACTCATTATGCTACCAATGAACCAATTAAAAAACCCTGAGAGCGTAATAGATTACAACAAAAATATGGGGGCAGTGGATAAATGTGACATGGTGCTATCATCGGTTCATTCTTCAAGAAAGACAATGAGATGGTACAAGAAGATTTTTTTCCACCTTTTAGATCTTTGCCTCTTGAATGCACATGCCATATACCGTGAAAAGACCGGAAACCGTAAACCCATTGCAGATTTTCAATTAGAAATCATACGTCAACTTTTTTATCAGCATCGACAATCATCTGTGCCGAAAGCAGAATCTATGAGGAAACGGAAATCTGAGTTGCCATCTCGATTAGCAGAGAGGCATTTTGTGGGGAAATTTCCTGAGACCGCACAGAAACAACCAGCATCCAAAAGATGTGTGGTGTGTTCAGCAAAAAAGAAAAGACGAGAATCGCGGTATAGATGTAAACAGTGCGACGTAGCTTTATGTGTGGAACCATGTTTTGAACTGTATCATACGCTGGAGGATTATAGTAGGTAGAAGATAGTGTTTTAGAACATAATAAAAAAAAATCTTACTTTATTTTGTGAACTTGTGACAACCCTGTTTCTATATTTGTGCCAGACAATTTTAGTGATTTAAGTGAAGAAAATGGTATTAATATTTCGTAAAACATCGTAATATGGTGAGTTTTCACATTTTTAAATATAAGCTGCTTTTAAATTTCTCAATTTTATTTTTTTAAATTTGAAAAAAATGCCCGGCATACGGGGATGGTTAGAGTTTTGTATGGCCGGCAGGGAAAAGGTTAATTAAGCATACATCGTCCGCTCTTTACCAAATAATAATTTTAAATGTACACGACTGGCCCCCTATGTAATTTATCTCTGTGGATTAAACTAAAATGACCGTCATTTTATAGTCGAATAAGAGTAATAAGTAATATGTTGAAATAAAATTAATTATAGCGGCATACCACATACACAGATGGACCAAAAGTTACTTTACCATTTTAAATTTAGTAAAGTTGTGAATTTTACTATCTTTTATATATATATATATTACATGATATTCTACATAACATGTAGATCTTTCTTACCTATATACAAAAAGTAATATACATATTTGAAATGACTCCTATTTTCGTCTCCACAAATGCGAACTTTATGTATATGTTACAGCGAAAGTATTCCTAGTGAAAGTATAATATGTTCCTATTTGTATTGGAAGTTAATACATAGTTAATTTGAAAAATATACTTTCACTAGAAATATTCTTTCAATGTGAAATATACATAAAAAATATCTCCGTGCCATGCAGAATATCGCGTAAACGAGAATCTCCCAAGTAAAGATATGCCCATGCCAGTGAAGTAATTTATATGCCGTAAAACTGCATATAAATATATCCAACAAACATAGAAAATAAATATTGAAAAAAGAAGAAAAAAGTGGAACCTATCACAGACCTAGGGCCGTGCTATGAGCAAAAGCTCCCATATCGGCCGTACTCTTCCTCCATCGAGGTTGGCATTGTTTTAATGCTAAAGCAATCTCCTCAATAAGCCGCTCGACGCTCGGCAGTGAATGGGGCCCGTCTGTTACTCAGAACCATTTTACGAACAAAAGCTCCCACAACGGCCCTACATTTTCGCCATCCAGATTGGCATTTTTTTAATGCCAAAGTGATCTGGCCACGGGAGAGTGGTGCACGTTTATAGTATTGTTCTCTGTCAGGTTTATAGACCTCCCCGGGCTGCGGCTGCCCGTGCGGAACAGCTCCCGGAGCAGCTGCGCGCCGGGCGTGTGGCGCGCCGTGGCGTGCACGCTGCAGGTGAAGCCGTGCTCGCGGCACGAGCACGCCACGCGCATCTGCCGCGAGGACTGCTTCTCCGTGCTGTCGCGCTGCGCGGACTGGGCGCGCGTGCCGGCGGACCACAACGCGGCCACGCTGTGCGCGCGCCTGTCCCCGGCGGACCCGGACGCGCCCTGCATCTCGCTGCGCAACTTCATGGAGCCCAGTACGTATTCACCATCACCTCTTTCATAACTGTCGGCTGTTATCAACATGGTTGATATATTTCCTACATACTCGACCGTCGCCCAACTTGAGTAAAACTAATATTTTTGGTGGTATGAAGTATGTGGGTGGGAATATAAAATAAACACAAAATAAACAAAAATACTAAATAAAACAAAGTAGGTAACCAAAAATACCAAATACGAATATAAATGTGATTACAGGAAGACTTATACTCGTTTAACGCGATTCGTTTAGGCTGTAATTACTTCGCGCTTAGCAAAATATGTAAGTATAACGCTTTAAAAGCGTAATTTGCAGTACAAAATAACACTTTTAAAGCGTACCTTAACCTTTAACTCACTTAAGATTGTCTCTGTATTCGGGCCTATAAGTTTGTGCCATGTGTGTTTTTGTCGTTTTTCTAAAGCCTTAAACACAAACAAAACTCATTTAGTGATGATATTTTAACCAGTGACACAATAACCGTTATTTGAGATTTGTATTTCACATCGATGACTGGTAACTATTTTTTTGCAATTCGACAGGCAACCATCGGCACTAGACAACAATTATATCTTAGTTATCAATCATCGATACGATCAGATGCAAATCCCAAATAACTTTAATGACAATAAACTAAAATAATTAGTAACGCAAATTACTCGGTGAAATTTACCTTGACTGTTCAATTTCAATTTCGATTTCAATTTCAATTTCAATTTCAATTTTTATTTATTACATAATATGTACATTACAAACATTATGTTCAATGCATACATATTATTAACTTACATCTAAAAATATACATATACACATATACATACACATCCATATACACATATACATAAACACATATGTATACATACATACACATATACATATACATACATACATACACACACATATACATATTGTGTATTAAAATACTAATTTATTATTAAACAATTATTAAACAATTAGAAGTGACCTGTATAATCTGGTCAAAGGTGTAGGGGAATCCTGCTTCGGAAAACCCCCTCAGACACATGGAATATATCAATATCCAAAGCGATCTTGTTCAGCATAGCTGTAGCTTTTCCAACAGGCATAACCATCGGCAGGTTGGTCCTGTATATTGGAATGTGAAACAATCTATGCTGACGATGTCTAAGGTAATTATCAGGAACATACAAACCAATGCTCTGCATAATTTCAGTATTGTCGATTATACCGCGCAACAATCGATAAAAGTGTGTAATCAAATACACATTCCTTCTAGTCTCTAAACTATTGTAGCCAAGCATACCCTGGAGAAACTCGGTTGGGTACTGTTACAGTGTACCGCCTTTAGCGTCGTAGTACTATCGTATTTTCTAAACGTGGGTTCAATCTTTTTTAATAGATTTGTTGACGGCAGTATCTCGTTGCGTTTCAGGCGACAACCCCTACGCCGAGCCGCTCGAGCAAGTGTCCACCCCCTGCAAGGGAGACCCGTGCGCCGCGACCCAGCTGCGATAGATTTGTTGATGGCAATATCTCGTTACGTTTCAGGCGACAACCCCTACACCGAGCCGCTCGAGCAAGTGTCCACCCCCTGCAAGGGAGACCCGTGCGCCGCGACCCAGCTGCGATAGATTTGTTGATAGCAATATCTCGTTACGTTTCAGGCGATAACCCGTAAACCGAGCCGCTCGAGCAAGTGTCCACCCCCTGCAAGGGAGACCCGTGCGCCGCGACCCAGCTGCGATAGATTTGTTGATGGCAATATCTCGTTACGTTTCAGGCGACAACCCCTACCCCGAGCCGCTCGAGCAAGTGTCCACCCCCTGCAAGGGAGACCCGTGCGCCGCGACCCAGCTGCGATAGATTTGTTGATGGCAATATCTCGTTACGTTTCAGGCGACAACCCCTACACCGAGCCGCTCGAGCAAGTGTCCACCCCCTGCGAGGGAGACCCGTGCGCCGCGACCCAGCTGCGATAGATTTGTTGATGGCAATCCGTTACGTTTCAGGCGACAACCCTACACCGCAGCCGCTCGAGCAAGTGTAACCACTGCAAGGGAGACCGTGCGCGCGACCCAGCTGCGATTAGATGTGTTGTAGCAATTATCTCGTTACGTTTCAGGCGACAACCCCTACACCGAGCCGCTCGAGCAAGTGTCCACCCCCTGCAAGGGAGACCCGTGCGCCGCGACCCAGCTGCGATAGATTTGTTGATGGCAATATCTCGTTACGTTTCAGGCGACAACCCCTACGCCGAGCCGCTCGAGCAAGTGTCCACCCCCTGCAAGGGAGACCCGTGCGCCGCGACCCAGCTGCGATAGATTTGTTGATGGCAATATCTCGTTACGTTTCAGGCGACAACCCCTACACCGAGCCGCTCGAGCAAGTGTCCACCCCCTGCAAGGGAGACCCGTGCGCTGCGACGCAGCTGTGCTCCGTCAACAGGAACTGCCCTCACGGCCGACCCTGCAACGCCTACACTTGCACCAATGGTTGCCCGCTTGGTAAGATACGTCTTAGGCGGATTATAATACTCTTGTTCTTGCAATAGACCATTTATTTTTTAGCTTTATTTTAAATGGGAGCCTTCGCCCATAAAATCATTCTGGGTAAGCGATGTGTTGCCATTCCCAGATGAACCCATTAAACTCAATGTCTGTCTGTCTGTCAGTTCTCTATGTAAATCTACACCGTTTGTCCGATTCGACTCAAATTTTGCATACTTATGCTTTAGGACCCGGTGGGTATCATTGGCGAAATTTCTCCCCTCCACCTTTACCCCCCCTCCCTCTGACATATTTTGAACGAAAATTTGTACCGTTTGACCGATCTGACCCAATTTTTTTATACTTATTCTTTAGGACAAGGCGGTTAATATAGGCGACATTTTACCCTCTCCTCTACCCTGTATATTTTCTGTACAAATCTACACCATTTGACCGATCTGACTCTTTGAATTTGAATTTGAATTTTGACACGTATTCTTACGAACCCGGTGGGTAACATAGGTGTCATTTCCCCCTTCACCTCCTCCTCCCACCCCCCCCCCCCGCCCAACCCCCCTCCGCTGACATATTTTCCATGCAAATCTGTACCGTTTGACCGATCTGAACCAAATTTTGTATACTTTTTCTTTAGAACCGGTCGGGTAATATAGGCAACATTTCTCCTTCCCCCTCTAACCCATCCCCTACCCGAGATATATTTTCGGTATAAATTTACTACACCGCTTGACCGATTGGATCCAAATTTTGCATACGAATATATTAATTAAGTGCTTTGACTTTAATTTAAAAAATACATACTTTATTTTAAATTCTTTTCCTTTATTTCATTTTATAATTTGTGCGTTAATATCGGGTAACTGAATGGTTGCTTCATTAACGTTATTTGCGGATGAAATAATAATTTTCCAGTACCGATATTCTTGTCATTTCATTTCAGAAATTGAATGATTTTTTCGTATTTTAGGGGACGCTAGCCAATTTCTGGTGCCGGAAGGAGCTTACGTGCGCATCCCGATCTCCAGCTCCCAGAAGGGCTGCCTGAAGATCTGCCAGTGCTCCGAGAAGGGAGTCATCGACAAGTGCCAGCCTCTTCCGTGCTTCTCCTACGACAACTGCGCGATGGCCAATAAAAATATCCAGCACGGTAATTTTTGATAAAATTCAGTTATCGTTGTATTAAAATTTAATTTTACGAACGAAGTAAAATTTCCTTGTTTCAGAATATTTCTTAGTTGCAGACGTAATACCGCGTCGTTGCAATGTTTTACTAATGCATGTTTATTAATTCATCAAATAAACAACACCAGCTCCTTCAAGCTTAAGAGCAGTTCATTTTTCACAAATCTCATACAGATTAAATAAAGTCCCTACCTATTACTTATTAAGACTATTAAGAAGTTTTTTCCTCTGCCTGTACTGCGTGGAAACAATGCATTATAATTTGAATTAATTTTGTGTTTTTATATTAAAAAAGTGATTTTGATATAAAAAACTTTATAGGTAATAATATCGCTTCTGTATAAATAAATAAATAAAGCCTTTATTCACTGACCAAATAGAGTACAGTTTTATCCTATATAGTGAATGTAACTTTAATCTACTTTAATAGAATAACAACCTAATTCCATTAGGTAAGTATACATTCTTCAACAACTAGTTTGTTGATCAGGTTGTCCTCTGACATAGACCTACAACCTAATAGGAAACAATGCATTATAATTTGAATTAATTTTCAGTGTTTTTGATATAAAAAAAAATTATAGGTAATAATTTAGCTTCTGTAATTAATTTTGCTTCTGTACTAAAAATTAAATAACGGAAATAAACAAATAGTAACTCAAATATTTAAATAAATAGTGAGGTTAACTATAAAAATAATTTCGATTCTGACAGGATTCATATCTGCTCTTATACGTTTACGTTTTTCTCGTGTGACGGCGAGCCTTCACTGTTTGAATTAATTCTAACGTGCCCAAAGAAGCTTCTCACACAAAAGCTTTGTTTCCAGGATCGATATTTTACATGGAGTGCAACATATGCTCGTGCTACGCCGGCGAGATAGTCTGCAGCAAGAAGCAGTGCCCCTCGGACGGGAGGGGCGCGTCCAGCACGCTGCTGCCCTGCAACTGCCCCACGCACCACGTGCCCGTATGCGGCACCAACGGGAACACCTACCCCAACTCCTGCCTCGCCAAGTTCGTACTTTTTTCATCTTCCTCGGTCAAGTTTTCATGACAAAATGAGCTCAATTTTTTGGTGAAAATGTGGTTGTAACGGGAATATTGAGAGAATAGGAAAAGTGTTGGTGAAAGTAATAATGTGAAGCAATTATTGTTAAAGTAATATTGTAGTTACACATTCCGGCTCATTTTTTCATAACCTAATTAAATAAGTATTTGTATTTCACGGAATCAATTTAAAAGTTATATAATTTTAATAATACTTCACCTGCCTACGAGAGATTCTGTTACTCTCGAAACTTAAATAGTAAATATAATATTATAATTTAACTCACGTAGAGACTACAAAGTTTATGTTTTTTACCCAATTTAATGAACATTAATTATACTGTACTTTTAAACTTTTTTAAATTCCCTTTCTAGCACCATTTTCTAAATGAAATAATTAACCACTTTGTTTAAACCATACTTTAATTTTATTTAAAAATTTAAACATATTTCGAGAGCAATGCTCCCTCCTTCAGGACAGTGAATGTACTAAAATTTTTCTTGGGAAGGGGTTAGAATGGGCGTGTTTACAAATTAAATAAGTACGCACTTACCACTTCTAACCCCCTTCTATTATTCTGTCTATACTTGAACAATAATGTTTTAGTATTTTCATTGTACTGAAGAAGGGAGCATCGCTTCCGAAACATGTTGAATTTTTACAATAAAATTTAAGTGCGGATTGTATTTACTATTGTATTTATAATATTATTTACAGTTTGTCACTAAATATCGAGACAAGCGACGTCAAAGTTTGCATTTTCTTTTTCAATATTTCTGACCTATTTTCTGTTAAACGTTATAAAAATATTATAAATCATATATATTGTTTAAAAATATTTTTTATTAATTAAATACATATAATCATTTACTTTGTAATATAATTGAGAAAAAAAAACATGCCACAAGTCTATATTGTTATATAAAGCTTACAAACTGGAGCAATTTTCTACATTTCGAAAACATTGTCAGTTCTGTAATTTATTAATTGATAAATAATTTAGTTTGTCTCATTTTAGAAATATATACCTATGTAGGTATTTAAAATAAATTGAACCTTATGAATAGATTTTGATTTTGATACGTTTCGATGCAAATTGTCAAAATGCAAGAGAAGCTACGAGAAAAAGTCGTGAACTTCTCTCGCATTACAGATAATCGTCTTAAATTGTAGTGATTGAACTGATATCGCAAAAAAAATAAATTAATATAGTTACAAAATTACGATGCAATTCACTTTCAATTCAAAATTAATATACTTTGAATTGAATTAAGTCTTGAATATCTTCAATTTAATCAAAGTCTTCCGAATTTAAATTGAGATGAAAATCAAAATGCAAATGCAGAGAAGTAATTCTTAAAGTAGAACGCGCTCGCTCGATATACATCACCACCCTTTTTGTCGCCATTAAAGTTCTTTGAAGTGTTGAATTTATTATGTTTACATTAATATGTATGTCTGCTTTGTCAGGTGTGCCGGTCTCGGAGACGCCGACATAGAGTTCGGGTCTTGTTCGTCCAAGAAGCCGTGCGAGATGTCGCCGTGCGCCGCCAACTCGACGTGTCTCCCGGCGCCGACCGTGTGCCTGTCCCTCATGCACCGGCCGTGTCCTCAGCACATTTGCGGTAAATATATCTGCACTTGTCTTCGCTTGCCTTGCGCGAGGAGGCGAGGAACATTCAAATAATCCCAATACGGATGGCGAAAGTGGCGAAAGGCCGATATGGGAGCTTTGCTCGTAAATCGGCCCTCGGTTTATGTGGGTTCCGCCTCACTGCACTTGTATAGGTGTTGCCGCCCGCAGGCTGGAAGTGCAGTTTAGTGCTAAAAAAGCGTAACACAACAAAAGGTTCGCGGTAATTTGATCCACGCAACATTAGTGCGAAGAACATCCAACGACATGATGACAACAAATATATATCTTTTATGAAAAAGCTTTAAATAAATAAATTAATTGATAATGGTGACGAAATCATTGAATATGCTCCTCCATAAATTCTTAAAAATATACCTGCTCAAATCAACAGGCGAAAATATTGCATGTAACCTTTCACAAATAATAATAAAAAATACATAAAGGTTAGATTAGGATATATCAGAAGTTATATACTGGCCCCTTCGTTAGCGACATATTCGTGCTGACTCAACAAGTTCGAGTATACTTGACCCAATACCGTGTTGCAAAAGTAACTAATCGAAAAAATAATTATGGTAGGTAGGTAGGTCAAGCAGTGTTGTCATAATAATTCTGTCAAACAAAGAGGTCAATAGATTAGGCACGCAACATTGCATAAGTCGACTTTACGTTTGAAACGAGGTGGTTAGTTTCAAGTTATGTATGCAAGTGACAAAGGCGTGGAAATAACGTAGAAAGCTTTTTTTTTACAACAATTTATTAACAGTCAGTAAAACACAAATGTACATAAAGGAAAATAGAAGAACAAGAACAGAAATATAAATAGTAGAAATATCAAAGTACATACAGAATATATAAGAAAATTAGCACAAGTACTTAGGCCTTTGGCGTAGTCACAAAATAATATTACGGTGGAATTCTTGATCTCACTTTATAGATTCGGCGGCGGCTTTTGCTGGAAAAAACTCGACAGCGAGAGCGATGGCGGAGAGACCTTTCGAAGATAAGCTCGACGAGACTCGAGCTTCACGTAAGCTCGCTTTGGCACGGCCCGGCAGGAGAACACTCGACTATATCGTTTCCTAAGTTCACCAGGAATCTCTCCCGGACACCTCCTAGTAAGGCAAGGACTGTTGGAGCCTTCCGAACATGTATCCTGGTTGGAAGTATAAGCGCACGGCTTTTATACCTTTTCGGCGGCGGTGGGGATGCATTAGCGAACAAAAATTTATTTGCTGTTGCCAGGCGGAGCCCCCGGCAGTAAAATTCGCCGAAAATGTGCCCCTTTGGGAAGCTTGATAATTTCGCAGCCGTGCGGCCGGGTTTAATAGCTTCCCCTAATTATAGACCACTGTTGATACGTTATTCAAATGAAATGCTATAAGTTTTCCTCCTAAATTTACTGCTACATTCTATTGTCTATTTGGTAACACGGGAAATCTACCATTGCTATTATTTTTATCACTCTGCACATAGAAATAAAGGGTGGTTTTTTTAGAGACGTACTTTAAATTAAAATAAAATACTTTTTTTTAATATCCATGAAATTAGCTTTATTTTACAGATAAATTTATGGCATTAATATTTGGATATCATTTCGGGCATGTGGTCGCCGTGGCTGGCGCGTAAATGGCGTAATCTGGAGGTTCAATTTTCGCACACTCTTCGCAGTAAATCAGGCTGTATTTCGGCAATAATGCTTCGAATGTTGGCTTCCAAGTACTCAATTGTTTCTGGTTAAACGGCGTAGACATACAACTTGTTTAAATCTTTAGAGAAAATAATCTAATGACGTCAAATCGCACGAACGAGGTGGCTAGTTAACAGGCCCGTTTCGTGAAATTAATCGTTCGTCAAATGTTTCTTTCTCGTGTGGCATGAGGCGCCGTTCTGCTGAAACCACATGTTTGCGACATTAATGTTTTGCAATTGAGGTACGAAAAAGTTAGTAATTATGTCTCTGTACCACTCATAGTTGACTGTAACTTTCTGACTATCATTATTTTTTAAGACATATGGACCAATGATCCCACCGGCCCATAAAGCGCACCAAATGGTGACTTTTTCTGAATATAATGGTGTTTCGACATTGGCTTCTGGATTATCATCGCTCCAAATGTGGTAATTTTGTTAATTGATACAGCATTTTAACCAAAAATGGATTTCATCACTGAACACAATTGGATTGTGAAAATTGGACCTCCAGATTACGCCGTGTGCGCGTCAGCCACGGCAGCCGCATGCTCAAAATCATATTTAAATATAAATGACATCAAACTATCTATTAAAGAGTTAAGGTTGTTATTAAGGTCGTTAGACATATTTAACTGTAATTTCGGATATTTTATACGTACCGTATGTATTACCGAGAAGCAAATCTCGACGTTTCGTTGGATGCTTATCCAACGAAACGTCGAGATTCTGATTGTCGGATCAGTCCGACCTCCACCTCCGCGGTAAAGGTCGTCCTCCTGATGACGTTGAATAAGCATCCAACGAAACGTCGAGATTCGGTTCTCGGTAATACATACGGTACGTATAAAATATCCGAAATTACAGTTAAAAATATCAAACTATCTGTCAAATAAAGCCAATTTCACGGATATTAAAACATTTTTCTGTGTTTCATTTCTATTTAAAGTTCTCCGCCTCTATAAAAATACCTTTATGTGAGATAATCGTGTCTGTATTCCTGGTAGTGATTGCGAATGCGCTCCGTTTCAGTGAACTCCTCGTCGTGCGCGCTGCAGCCGGCCGAGCCCGTGTGCGACTCCGAGGGCCGCACGCACCCCTCGCCGTGCCGCCTGCTGGCCGCGGGCAAGCGGCTCGCCTACATGGGCAAGTGCCTCGCCAAGTGCGAGCAGGTAGGTTACAATTCACGTGTAGACAAAATGCCGCGTCTTTAATGACGCACCGGAAAATTTGTTCCGAAGCAGTAAAAGCAATAGAGCGTTTTGGAGACAGAAATTCGCGCAACTTACTAGGTCAACGCCACCATTTTCGATTCTCAACGTAATTTCCAACATGAAGCTTTCAAATCCAAATAACTACTGTCAAAACGAGGACACATTTCTTTTTTGCTTTGGAACCTTAAAATCTATTAAAAATCAAAAATAAATTGATTGAATATTAAGCTTAGAATAAAAAAAAATACTTAAGGCTGGACATCCATTCCACAAACATGTGAATCTGTCAAATTACGTCGATAGATCATGCGCTTTCAAGCCGTGCGCGAGATGCCATCTGAGCGTAAATCAAATAAAAATTACACTTTCGTTACATATTTATGGTATACGTTGCTAAAACATTAAGGTTTTGATAGAAAGAGAAGGTCATATGTTTTTCGATTTCATCGGCGTCAGGCGTCCTCGCGAAACTACATCTGTCAAAATATTGACTTATTTTAACTTTTGACAAATGACATTTGAGTCGACTTATTATTTTCCGTAAATAATTTAAGAATCATATTAATAATTCTGCACTTATTTTTAAATCAATGCATATCGTAATATAACAATCACAAAACAATTACGCCCACGTATATACCACGTTTATCAAAATGTTTATTATTTTAACTTTCCACAAATTCTCGTATTTTATTTACGTCTCATTATTACTTACCGTAGAGAATTTAAAAAAACATATTAATAATTCTGCATTACTTTTCAAATCATAGTTCATATCGTAATATTAATCGAAAAACAATACATATTATAGATAGGCGACGCACATGCGTACGGCACATACAGTCTGTATTTTGACTCATGGAATATTGAATTGAAGCTGGACTAATAGGTACTTGCAGACTGAAATAAACACACATGTTCAAAGCTAAAAAGGGCGAAACCGTTCCTCAAATGCATAAAAAAACCTTATTATATTGGAGATATCAATTGCTTTTGAGCGTATAATATAATAATAATTCATATATATGTCAAATTTGGCGTACAAGTACGATTAATAGTGAAATAAATGACGAGGGATATTCGGTTATACAAACAAGTCCAGCCTCTGCCGCGGCCACCGGCATTCTGATGTATGAGGATGTCGTATTTCGTACCTTAGAATTTTTATTTTAAAATAATAATTAACGCGTTTTTAATAAAAAATGTAGCTTTTTGATAGTGAATGAAGGCTCAAAGTGCGGATATAAATACAATATATCGTTTAAAATCATCTTTTTATGTGCATAAAAATCGTTTGAAATTCACTAAAAAACGTAAAAATTTCTTGCTAATTTAAAACATTATAACTTTATTAATATTGAATATTTCTTAATTCTACTAGTACGGATTCTATATAATTAAGTAAACTATATAAATATAAAATAGTATATTATGCATACATATAAATATAAATTAAATCTCTGTTTTCTCTAGAACACTAAAAACGATTTTTTTGGCCGCGGCCTGTCGATTAAGGCTTATATTTTCTTAATTATTGTAAATAATGTTCAGTTTATCATATAAATTCTGTTATAAATTAATAATAAAAACCCACAAATATGCATTTGCAGTGAATGTGCCGCCTTAAAAGGTAAACAAAAAAATTACTAAAAAAAGTGAAAATATATTTTTTTAAACAGTGATAAGACGTACCTACGCTAATATTGAGTTCGCTCTTAGTACTATGGTTGTTGAAAAATATTTTTTCTGCTTTTAATATTTTTTTTATAAAACCGAGTTTTTATTTTCCTTTTGAATATAATATTATTTTCTTCATTACATCTTGAAATCAACCTAACCTCAAAACTCAAACTTCACTTTTATTATACTATAATTACAAACCGACAGATGTCACCGGCATGTACGTACAATTTCCGATCAAGTAACTCGTCACTTTTGTAAGACTAATGAATGATTGTTGTATTGTCATCTCGTCTCTCTGTCAAATTTCATCGCGATTTTTGGTTAGTTTAATTATAATCTTATAACTTACTACTTCAGTTTCACGAGTACCAGAATCTCTCATTGACACCAGAAGAATTAAGCATATTCACGCTTCCCATCCAATTTACTGATTATCCTCTGATAAAAAAATGACACGTTTTAACTCGATGCACTTTTAACCGACAGGACGGCATTGTTTGCGGAATAAATGGAAACACGTACTCCTCGGAGTGCGCGGCTTGGGCCGACTTGGTCAGCGTGGACTACCCCGGGCCCTGCGTGGCCGCGGGGCTCATCAGCCCCTCCATGAGCGAGAAGTGCACCCTGGAGCAGGTGCCCTGCCCGCCCCTCGCGAGGCCCGACTGCCTGGGCTACACGCCGCCCGGCGCCTGCTGCCCGGCCTGCGGGGGGGCCGTCAAGCTGCTGTACTCCAGGAAGCAGATAGACCGGGCCCTCTACGCGCTGAGGGGGAGCTCCCTCGCGTCCCTCACCCTCAAGTCGACGCTCACTTCCCTCCAGAGACACGTGCAGGTCGCCGAGTGCGTCGTGAGAGGGTACCTCACGGTCGAGTTAGACATTTTTATCATGGTGCAGAGTAGCGAGAAAAAGGCGTCCGACTTGCAGATCGAGGCTTGCGTCAGGGAGGCCGAGAAGCTGTCGAGCCTCGTGAGGAGGCACAGCGCGCGCATCGCCAGCGAGCTGAGCCTGAGCGCGCTGACCGTGGCCACGGAGGTGCACACCCTGCCCTCCCGGGCGAGCGGCTCCAGCGTGATGCCCGTCACCTTGCATCTCGTCGTTCTGTTACTTTATATATCAGTTACGGCGTTTGCCATCAAATTTTCATGATACGCAATCCATCGAAAGACTGCATTTAATATACATTTAAGGGACTACGTAGCGTTACACGTTAATTTATGTGTCTATTTTATCAATACTTTGTAAAATGAATCTCCGAGTCAGTGAAACCAAATATTAATGAGTTTGTTAAACTTGTGCCATATTTTGATATTTATTCATAGTCTATTGCGATCAAAACTACCAAATAAAACGTGTTGTACGTGCCATAAAACTGTACATATTAATAGTGAAGATATATCTTCTAAATATGATTGTGCAATTTGTTTTTATATAATAATATATTTAACATAAAGAAGAAACAGATTTTTATATAAGCCCCTTTTAAAACGATTACGTTGTTTAAATACATACACGGAATCGCTTTAGGAGTGGCCACGCCGTGAGATAAATGTTTTACATTCTTATCCCCGTCCTTCGTTTCTTCCCGTTCCTTGATACTGAAAATTTGACTCATCAGAACGTTCGATAATATAGAAACATTTTCTCTCGCTTATTTTTGTACACCACTTGCAATTTTGCACATTAAATATTAAATGAAGTGCAGTGAATGACTGCCCGCCGCTTGCCCAGGACCGTCTTATCGGTCCTTTCACTCACTGCCAGGTTTTTATATTTTTCACGAATGTAATTTATGTTACGTTATGATAATAATAATAAAATAATATTATAATGCGATATGTAAAACGAAATGACATTCATTTTTCTCTTTATTGTGGACATAAACCCAACTCTTTATACACGGTAGATTCCAAAGAAAACCGTGTAAAAAAGGTAAACTATACATAAAAAAACTGAAGATGTATTCTCTAACACAAAAAAAGTAAAAAGAATTGTATTTGTAACCGTAACTGTACAAAAAAATGAAACCTATTAATAAATTCTGCAAAATTTATTCAAAAAAACATATACTTTAACTAAGAAAAAAGTTAACAAATCAAACAAATTTCAGTTTCTGACTATGAAATTCCAAATTAAAATAAATTATAGAGGTAGCTATCATTCTTTACCAGTTGCGAAATCTATGTATACTAACTTCTAACTAACTAACTAACTAACTTTCACGCCGTTTCTCCACAGGGGTAGGCAGAGAGGATTGAACGCCACACTCTTCTATCCTGGCACACCACTTTTGCTTCGGCCACATTCATACATCTTCTCACACAAGTTCTACGGTTGTTGAGGCTTTTAACAGGGCCATCCTCAAATACTTGTAGTATATGTGATCCTATTAGGTCTTTCACAGACGCCCTCTATTCCTGTTGCCTTCAACAATGAGAAAGAATAACAACAGATGTCAGAGCAGAGGCCAGTGCAATTTATGAAGTGTTCTTGATTCAAACGATATATAGAACTTTCAAAATAAAAATGATAATTGAATTGTTGAACGTTGCATTTTGTAGAGTGATCACTTAAGCTAGCTCATACAGGTTGTAAGCCATGATCCGTCGTAAAAGAGACTTCCATCCACTTTCCTCATATATAAATAGCTTCGTCTCTGTGAGACTTCTATAGTTTATCCTTAATTAAAATAAATAAGGTTACTCAGAAACTATTCGCTATCTGACAATAGACGCGTACGTTTATGACCGAATGGACACAAATTCTTTTCATTTTTTTCATCATGGGTGAATATTGAAAATATTAAAATTTCTCATTGTTTTTACTTATGATAATTAATTTTGGGAAACGTGTTAGAACTAATAATGCAAGCAGACAATCGTTCTTCTTTGTGGACCGTGTTATTTCAAAATCGTGTTAAAAAGAGTTGGGTGTATGCAGGTACATATATACAGAAATATAATATAAATCATAGTTACAAGTAAAGCACATAACTAATTACAAAGAAACAGCATAAAAACGAATAAACAGTGAGATATTATATATATAATATATATATATATATATATAATATATTATATATATATATATAAATACATATAGGTACCCAAAAATAATAAGTATAAAATATGTATCCCTTACTAGGGCACTAAAGGACCCCAACAGGCTGCAGCAGTCACAGTTGGCAAGATACGCCGCACTCGACTTCCAGCCCCATCACCAGCGGGATATCGTCTGTGCGACACCCTTATACTAACGGAAACCCGAAAATATTCATGTAATATTTTTGAAAATCTCAGAAAAAGTCAATTTCGAGGGAATCATATCAGCAGTGTCATGGTTTGGAGCATATTACATTAGAGTGATGTGTCAAATTCCTTTGAATTTTGACTTTGAATGACACGAATTTTGTAGATATGAACTGTTTCAAATAGAAAACAATCAAGTCTACTTTTATCAGAATTTGAAAATGGGAACATTATAGGTAAGTACGATTAAAACATTAACATTTTTCACAGAAGCTATCCAATATCATGTCATTCCTGGGACGGAATAAACAGTAGTAAAATAAAGTATTTTATTTATATATTTAAAACCTATTAATTTAGGTATCTACAGTGATAATACGCTATTAGTCATCATTATCAATGTTGGCTCTACAATCTGGCGGGTCTTGGCCTCCTCAAGAGTCTTCCTCCACTGATCTCGGTTTTGCGCCAGCTCTCTCCAGTTCTGGATCTCCAAAGCAAATATGTTTTTAAATACATTATCAGTCCATCTTTATTTTAGCCTTCCTAAGCTCCTTCACCCTCCTGGTATTGTATTCAACAGGGACTTCGATGTAGGGTGTTCAATCATTCTCTCCACATAACCCAACTACCGAAATCTTCCCAATTTTATGAATTTAGGAACATACATAATAAACCAACCAAACCAACGAAATATAAACCAGATTGTTGTAGCGCCTGCGCCGAGAAATACTTCCAGAAAAGAAATATGCTTTCAGTAAGTAATGTATAGTACTAAGAGTATCGTAGACTCTCAAGGAATCCAAAAATAATTTATAGATGTGGTAGTCTATCATTGGTGGAATTGGTGTATGTTGCATTGAGTAAAGCCAGCCGTACGATAAGCCCTATGAACACCCAAAGACTTTCATACCTACTTTCCCATAAAAAATACAATTTCGTCTCTATGAGAAATCTATAATATATCTGGAATATTTGTGCCTATGTGCGTTTCAAAGTCTTTGAATGGCGATCGCCCCAGCGTTGAATTCGGTAAAAAAGCGATCTAGCGACGAAAAACTGAAACACCATAATGATGATGACAGATCCATCTAGCTGAAAAGTTAGGTGGATGTGTCATCATCAGAATCTTGAATCCAGAGCTATCAAGAAAAATTCTTCAACCTTTACACGGACCGCATTTTACGAAAAAATTTCCCGTATAAAAAAATATTATACGTAGATAAATGATATTACGGTAGAGTGCCACCACTATAACTTGGCGTGCGAGAGAGGGCGCCGCTGTCGCGAAACAGAAGTTGCCAGGTTGTAAATTTATTACACAACACATAATGCACTGAATGTCCGGTGACCAGTGTCAGAGCCTTCAATATAAATTTGGTCGGGTAACAGCGCGCTCCGCCGCGGCCGCTCTATCTGTCAAACTGTCAGACGGTAATATCGGTCCATTATTTGCTTTTTCAGCTTCGCAAAACTTTAATACTTCATTGGCAATTGCTCTTGCACCACCCCGGACTGTTTTGATTGTTTTGGACATAATAATTCAGTTAATTAATTGGTAATCAAGATGTCACAGCTCCCGAGCAAATACAAAATTGTACTGAATGACAGGGCGAGGGGTTACCGCCGGGTGCGGGCGGGGCGGGTTTTAGTTCCAATCTTGCCGCACGCCAAGTTATGTAGGGCAGGCAATATAATTATATACGATCTACCACTTACCAACATTTCAGTACAACAGAATATACAAATAAAATTGTATATTAGAATGATTATTATATTACTATTAAGGCCGTCTTGTGACGTTAAGTCGATCGTTTAAAATTTAATTCATTTATGATCAAATTATACATAGGTACATAGGTCTTGTAACTAAAATATATGGAAGAATAAATCAAATCAAAATATAATTTATTCCTGGTTTTATGAACTTACCTTGATCATTACTAATTAATTTCAATTTATATTTCGAACACCTCTAATTATCAGGTTGTGTTTTAAATTTTCGACGGTTGAATCGTTTTTCAATTTTAAAAAAAATACATCTTCACCTTCACCACACACAAAGGTCACAATTCACCTATTCCTGCTTCAAATTTGACACTTAATTCCGGAGCAATTTTCAGTCAAACAGTTTTCAAAACTTTTCAAAAGTTTTCAAGTTGCCTGCAAAAAGAAGGCATTAAGCCATGTATTCACTAGGGGACAAATTGTCCCTCAACAGCACGCGCGGCATAGAGTCTACGTGACGTTGCAACGTCGTGCACTGTTCCGCGACCTCGCGCACAACATAGCGCGGCATTTCTACGTGCCGCGGCAACGTTGCCATGCGTACGGTACCCGAGCGTACTCACTGCAACATTCCGCGGAGCGTCAGTACCACGTGGTATGTTTACAAGTGAATACGCATGCGCTGTATCTGTCAAGATGACAATGCGGGGAAACGAAATCGTTCTCGAACTCATCGAGCTGTATCGATCGAAGATCGCATAGAATGTCCGTCCTTCTTTCTCTTTGCAGTAAATAATTTCGCATTCTCCTCTTTTTTCTCCTCTTACTTTTCGATAAACTCATTAACATAAACAGATACGCGGCTATCATCATAACCTCATAGGGCGATATATTTCCGTGACGTCTGGAAAACAATAATTATTTGCAAAAAGGACCTTGTTTTTAATCATATTCAATTTACTACAGTAAAACTTCGTTAATTTGAAATTGCGACCCAAAAAAACATTTCGAATTGCGCGGAACCCCGTTTTCGCCAAATGAGATACCGCAGCTGTCATCCATAACCTCATCGGATGACATTTCCGCGACAAGATATGCGAGTCCCGGTGTGTACACGTCAAATAACCGCGTCATTGTCCCCGAAACATGAGCGTAGATGTTGATGCGACATGTCGAGCGGAATGTTTCGCGATTTGTCTCCTAGTGAATACATGGCTTTACGCTCGCGCCAACCTACCATTATATTCCCCAGACGGAATGTTTGTACGGGGATGATAGAGGTGTATTTAATATAAAATTCCTCAATAAATGTTTCGGGTTTGAAAATCAAATAGTTAACAGACGTATCTATGTCATTAACAGTTAACAAAATAATAAAATTAACATTCTGTCATTCGAAATACATACTTTACTTCCAGTTTGCTTGTGAATGACTAATTTTAATTAGGTATTTATTGCAATTTCACTTTTACTATGTTGATAACAGATTATTAAAATTATATCGAAATATTTCAAGTCCAGTTGCTCCATACCGTAAATATCAAATAAAATAAAATTATTAGGAATCATAATAAACAAAAACCTAAAATGAAAAGACCAAATTAGGAAACTTGACATTTAAAAAAAAATGTAAAATATTCTGACATTGGAAAACTTCAGTTAAGCGGTAAAACAAATCTTCTCCCGATTAAAATAATATTTTAAAAAAGCTGGATTGGATATCCAACACACCTCATATTGAAAAAAAATGTTTAAATTAATTAATTTAGTACGCAAAAATACAATAATACAAATAATTTAAAAAAAATAAAAACATAAGATATTTCGTAGCCTTATGAATAGGTATATGAGTTGTCTCATCCTAGTGACTGTGGAATATATTTGATCTTTCCATTTTGTCAGTTATGACACATAGGTACTTGATACTGCTCTTACCAGACAAAAACAGACAATTTTCATTATTACAATTTTTGTTCTCATCACATTGATTGGAGTGGATCTTTATATGAATATGTTTAGGTGAATCCATTTTGGTAGTAGAAACGGGACATATACAGTTTTTTCTGCATTTAAAGACAAAAAGCTTTTGTCAAATCATGATTTAAACATGTTAGCAGCTCTGTTTGCTTTTGTATTTACATCACCCGATATATTTCCTTTTATAATTAATGTAGTACCATTAGCATAAGATACAATTGCTCCTTTTAAAGATAATTTGAACATGTTGTTAACATAAATAATAAATAGTATTGGACCTATGACCGTTCCCTGCGGAATACCAAAAGATGTAGTCAGTGATCCACTTAGTTTATGTCCAACTCACTCTCTGGCTTCGTTCTTTAAGATAGCTCTGGATAATACCAGGATAATACCATTCCTCTTATTCCTGTTTGTTTTAATTTTGAAAAAAAGTTTTGAATGTGATATGCTATCAAATGCCTTTCTCAAGTCCACAAAAATTCCCAGATATTTTTCTCCACTATAGAGAATATGGTAGATTTTGTATTATAGATACAAAATTTATAATTAATACTAGTCATATTCCTCTTTAAACACAAGCGTTCGCTCTTATAGCTCAATATCTGATGTATATGAACATGTAATATAAATAAAAATGTTGTTTAGATTATTATCTGTATAAAGAACTTCTCTACGATAAAAAATAAAAAAAATTTCATCATGGTTTCTCTACTGGGATAGTCAGAAAAAATATAACGTCCCACTCTTGTATGTTAATTGTTGAGTGAATTGGATTAATGATATCTACGTACCTACTCGTAGATATTTATGATACTTCATAATTGTTGGATTTTTATTTTTCTCAATTGAGAAATGTATTTTTGCTTTATAAAACAGCGAATCTTCGAGAGAGCGTACACACGTAATTTCACACTACATATTTTTTACTATAAAGTTTATATACATAGGTACGAAAGGTGATAGCATACCGCATTTTCTGTCCACTTTTACATATCTCTCATGCACTGATTATATCTCTCATGACTTCGCTTGTTGAATATTTTAATAGGAATTGTTCTGGACCCCAGCCCCGGCCACTCCAAATGGCCATCTGTGCCAATATTCTATGGACAACGCTTGACGGGAAGTCGCGCGAACAGCAAGCCAATCCCGCCTGCTTGCTGCGACGAGGCGCACGCATCTTTGTAATTAATCTTGCAACTTGTAACAATTCTCAACTGTTAGATTATATCATGAAATTCTTGAAAACTTTTAGTAGAATCCGAAATACTTTGTGCAATTAAAAAGTACGAATGTCTTATTTAAAGAAATCTATGCCATCACCCCGATTTCCTTTCACTGGTCTGCAGTAATTGCCTGTGGCACGCAAGTACTAATAATCTATGACAAGCACAAAGCTTAAAAGATGAATATATAATAAAATTCCTCTATATATACTATAATACTCCAATATTTGATTAAGCCGGGTCAAACAGGTTCCCGTTGGCTACCTTCATAAATTTTCTTTTTATACGTTTCGCATGACCATACCATTATACATAGATTCTATCGATTAAGCTAAATTCGCACTTAATTTACTGACTCATTGCTATATCGTTCATAGATTGTGCACAAATGTGATTGCATTCAGTCTACTTTAATTAATTTCTGCCAATTCCAGGCTTCACTATCGTACATCAGGGCTGGGACCAGAATTGTATAAGGCATCGTTAGTCCGTAGTATGAGCAGTATTGAGAAAAAATTGGAGTACTTCAAATAGATTTTCAACCTTTTAATTGCCAACCATCGATCGAGTCAAATGGCGCAGAATAGTTTTTGCTGCAGTATGGGCAGCTCGTCTGCAGTCACTAAAGGTCAGGACTGCTCTAAAAAGAGCAAAACAAAGAAAAATATTATTTTTTTTGGATGCGATTAAGATATTAATTAATTTAGTTTTATTATAGTATTTTGGAAGTATTAATATGCGATTAAGATATTAATTAATTTAGTTTTATTATAGTATTTTGGAAGTATTAATTTGCGTTTCACATCATAAATTATCATTTAGAACGTAGTATACTTTGAGATCAGATGAAAATTCTTGATCCTATTCCGAAAAATAGACGTGAATTATCTCGCTCATTGTTTGGCATAATATCCAAAGATTAAAAATTCTTTGAGTAATTAAGTCCCTACGTATAAGTATACTTACTATCGAAACTGCAAAAATTATATTTTCGTTTTACTATCTTAAACTATCCACTTTACTCTATATATTCGGAAAATGTAAAAAACTTTACTTTCCCTTTATATTGGCTTTTTTTTAAACGAAATTTTTTTTAACACTGTCCAAAAATATTAAGTAAATTGGATAGTTTAAAATACTAAATGAAAACGTACGTAGGGACGGTCAATGTATACCGTGCGCATAAAAATATTACGATGTATGAAAATGAGGGTTGGATCTAGAAAAAGAGAAAAGAGTAGTCTGAATGTAGTGAAAATGTAAACCAGGTTATAGCGCACCGCAAGTACAAGACCTTTCCAATGAAAGTTGCGGGTGCGCTATAACCTGGTTTACATTTTCACTACATTTCACTAATTTTCATTGGAAAAGTGTTACATTTGCATTAGATAAATTTTTCTTTACATTGAGTGCAAGTTTCTTTTTGAAATATGATTTTTGTTACAAGAAATATGTTATAAGAACGAATGAGATATGAAATGTTATAAGAAATATAAAAACAAAAATGATGTTTTATAAGGTAAACCTAAGGCTTTATTTATATTTCGGAAAGGTTGCATTCGATAGAGTGCGATACGAGTATGTAGTAAATTAAACTATGTAAGGACAATTTAGGAGTTTAACGTGATCTTAGCATAGTCAACAAGATTAAAAATGAATCGCTTAGATGAACATGTGGAAAGTATTAATTATACGAAAGGTAAGTACGATCTAGTGTTGATTTGCACTATAAATCGAAAGTCTTCACGAAAGACCTGGCATGGCCAGTTAAAACAGATAATGGAAGAAAGTTCTTTAGAAGCGAGCAATCGACAACAGTCGACCACCAGGCATGAGAAGATGTATGAAGATGGATGGTGCATGAGAAATGTAGGAAGAAGGAGAAAGGCGAGGATCTTCTCGGCATACTTGTATTGGTAAACAGCGTAAATTTAAGTTATAAACAAGTAATTGAACCGATTTAATAAAACTAACTAGCTGTTTGTAACCGGCGTTGAACGGGTTAAGGATTAGGTTAAAAATAAGTTTATGGGGGAAAACAAAGGTTCCATTGTTTTGCAAAGTCTCAAATAAAAACAATGTTTCCATTTAATCAATGCTGGGATGGATGGGATGTCCGGGAGGGAAATGTGGCATATGTTACCCGCCGGGTCCTAAACAATAATTATGAAAATTTTAGGTCAGATCGGTCAAACAGATACAGATTTTGAGTGGAAAATATATAAGGGGGAGGGAGGAAACATGTTTTATTTTACCCGTCGGGTCCTAAATAATAAGTATGCTAAATTTGGTTCAAATCGGATAAACAGTGTAGATTTGTATAGAGAAAATACAGACGTTGAGTTTTACAGGTATAGATGAATGATTATTGTTTTGCCATCCGCAATACGTCTCTCTGTCAAATTTCAGAGCTGTTGTTGATCATGAAGTAGATCAAATATTGATAGTAAGACTTGTCTCTATCCCTGATAGACAAACAAGTGAAGCTAAATAAAAGTGTATAAAATATATGAGTAATAAATTAAAACAATTTTATTTTAGCTTGACTTACTTGAGTCCGCGGGCCTATCCCTAAGGATCTGCTCTAAAGCAAAAACTGCCATATTAATACAGGATGTGAAGAAGAGTCCATATGGGTGTAATGAGGTGCTTAAGGCGAGCTGCCGGAGTATTACGCAGCGATCGTGCGAGGAATGAAAGGACCCGCGAGGCGTTCGCCAATCCGAGATCGGCCGCGCCGCGAGCATTCTTATCACACCTATTGGCTTTTCACAGATATTTATCTTATACGCGTTCCAACTTATATTTTTCTTTCCAACATAATTTTTTATTTAGTAAGCCACAAAAATCGTGCAATGGATAAGTGTAATAAATGTGCGATGCTAGAGATAATGTTTGCTGAAGTCATTTGGCGTAATAATTTATTTTGAAAATGTTTATTCATTATTTAAAAAAAAGAATATATTTACTATTTACAAACTAAGCCAATCGCTTGCGATTTATAGTAGATCTTATTTGACAACTGCCTGAGTTTCTCACTGCTACGCTGAAGTTACAAATACGCTGAATAATACAAATAGAATATGAAACAAAATTTAAAAAAATATATACAGAAAAATCTACCAAACGAAAAATATTGATTGGCCACCGAGATAGAAATCCACAACTTTTCCTATCCAGAAAATATCGATACCAAAAGTAATCTTTGATTGCGAATATTTTGAAAAGTACCCGTGAATGTAGTCTTTGTAAACTTTTATTTATTTTAAATATCACATAATTATTCTAAAAATTAATCAATATCACAGTACAAGGTAATTTCGTAAAAAAAAATATAAATATTACATAATTAAATAATATTTTCGTAGATGGAAGGATTTGGCATTTGTATTGCGGAGATTATTCATAACGATCATTTAATTGAATGAAAATCATTATGTTACCTCCATGTAAGTATTGGTATCACAGTGTATATTTTTCACCCAATTATATTTTTAATATATAATTTTATTTATTTATCTTTAATTAGTATACTTAAATGCATACATATGCTCTAATATAAAAATAATATCATCAATTTATAACCTATCTAACTTAAACGATACTCATTTTAAAAGCTTTATTTAAAATTTGGATACTTTTTGTGCCTGTGTTGTGTTCTGATTTCCCTTTGAAAATGAAGATCTATTTCATTTATGAGAGAGAGAAGATCTATTGCATTTATCAGAGAGATATTAATTGATTAATAAGAGAGATAATTAAAAATTAATTAGATACCGCACATCATAGCTTTTTAAGATTTCGACTCGATCGAACATGAATATCAATTAGTTTATCATATTCATTTCAATAAGCTGTATTTTGAATTTCTGTCATTCTTATAATGAAAGGTAATCTTAAAATACATTACAAATGGTTTCTGTGCTACGTTTTCAAGCGTGAATGATCTAAGGCAGAAGATATCCAGAATAAGCTGAATTTACCACTGAAGAGAATATTGAGAATTAAGAGTGATAAATGGCCTTAGAATAGTTGATAAAATAATTAATCAATAGTGGATAGTATATTTTAGAAAGGCAGATGCTCGGCGTAAGCCTTCGAGATAAAATCAGAAATGAAGAAATAAGACGCCGAACAAAAGTTGCCGATATTATGTACCGTATTGCAAAACTTAAATGGCAGTGGGCTGGACATATGGCTCGACAGGAGGATACTAGATGGGCACCCAAAATCCTACAGTGGAGGCCCTGGACAAAAAATAGAAGCGTCGGAAGACCTCCCAAAAGGTGGTCTGATGACATAGTCCAGCAAGCAGGAAGAACCTGGATGCGAAGGGGGAGAAACAGAGATGAGTGGAAGAAAATGGAAGAGGCCTACATCCAGCAGTGGAGAGAAACAGGCTAAAGAAGAAGAAGAATAGTATATTTATTTTACAGCATTTTATTTAATTTCACTTATGTCAGCCACAATATTTTGCAATCAGTATTTGACCCACTTTCTGATCAAAAATCGTTTTGAAATTAGGCAGAGAGACGCACTGTGGATGAAAATACAACAATAATCCATTAATTTGACAAAATTAGTTTAATAACTTTAAAAAAATATTTAAAATACTGACGTGATATTTCGTCGGATATTGTACTTGCCGGTGACATTTATCGGTTCGTATTTTTATAAAAGTTACGTTCATGTTTTGAGTTAAATAATATTTTATAAAAAAATCACATTTTTATAAAAAAATGACTATAAAGGAAAAAACCGCAGTACAAAGAGCGATCACGATATACGCGGATGTCAACAAAATCAAAAGCTTTGAGAGTTTTTCCAAAACTCATGGAACTAACGTAAATTTCTTGATACACAATAGTTCAATGGCCACGGATGGTTCCAATACGTTTGACATGTTTAAAAACTTACTACGAGCTTGTAAATTATGAAACAATTATGAAAAGATCAAACTGAATACTCATATAATTTTTATCATATCACATATATTTTTACTAAATAAATTTGCACTTTATTTCAAGAAGTTTTTTATTTAAGAGACTCGATTTGAAACGATATTTAAAAAAAGATTAAAAAACGTATTTTATAAAAATACGTTTTGTACACTAAGGGATTTAATAATTACAATAAATACTCTAACTGGATAATAAATATGTCTTAAATATATACGAGGGGGACATACTTCCATTGTGCTACAGCTTCCTGGCCTAAATAAGGGGTTTAGCTCAACTCTATACCATGTTATACTCTGTGGTTGTTTCATATTTAGTTAGAATTAAAAATAGGGCATCTTGGTGATCAATGATTATTTCCGTTGGCAGGTAGGAACCCACCAGTGACACGCTGTAAATATCTACTTTGAATGAAAGTGTACGTAATTCTGTTGTTCATTTTATAATGCAAATAAACTTTTTTTTTTTTAATAATTCAAGATTAAATACTTTAACTGCAGTATTCATGTATCTTAAGACCACGCGACATTTTTCCACTATGACCCATTCCCCTTTCCTAAAGAACGGGTTTAGTCCATCTGTGTAATTTTTTATACTCTGTGGAGAATAAAAAAAATATCGTGACTTATGTCTGTAAAATTCAATATATGGGGATTCTAAATATTATGTATATACATTTTTGGTTTAGATTTTATATTTACATTCTGTGTCAGTCATGGTAGTGGTCACCGTACGCGTTAAAAAAAGGACCCAAAAGAGTGTTTGTCAACATAAACATAATCAATTAGTGTATATTATAGATATCTCACAGAGACGAAACCGTATTAATTATGGGAAAGTAGGTATAGGTAAAAATTGGAAATAATATTTCCTGGCGTATCCTAGTGTAATGCAAGTATTCGGATGAATTTCATTACACATAATAAAAGTATATTGCTCCCAAAATTCCGTAAAATCAATTGTAGATTTTCTCATTAGCGACATCTGTGGGGATTTAGGGGAATGAAAATGGCTTTGTACAGGCCGCATGGAAAAGGCGCTTACAACTCATATATGAAAGCTTCACGCAATTTGAACATATATACAACTTCCAAAAAATGAATAAGCATGGTATATTCTATCATGGGTGGAAATGGCGAATGTTACAATTGTGTAAAGTGATCACTTAAGCCAACCAAAAGACAGGTCATAAGTCCTGTTACACCCAAATGACTTCTATACCTACTTTCCCATAATTAATACAGTTTCGTCTCTGTGAGATATCTATAATATACACTAATTGATTAATAATGTCTCTGTGACATAAATCCAGCACTGTTCTGAAAGATTTGAACAAACTCAAAATATTCTGAATAAACATAATCAATAACATTTTGTCACAGTATCTGCTAGTATTTGTCAAAAAAATATTTGGCCACGTTGAATTTGATGGATCGGTGGGAGATTCAGACAGCTACAGGTAATGCTTAAAATTAAATGAAAGGAAGAAATATTTTTCTCAAAATTAACCCTTCTATTAAGTGAAGACGCAAGAAGACATCACCATCATCATTACAAGCCCGTGTCAATTCACTGCAAGACGAAGGCCTCACAAGTTTCTGTCCCACGCGCCTTGCTTCAGGCCATCCAGGAATGGCAAATCAGTAAAACTCTTAATTTAAAACCTATTTACCGGTATTTATGAAGAATTCAAAAAGCGAATGTCATTGCATTATGTTATGATGTAAAACAACAAATTGAAAAAAAATAAAATTTTACATATTGATATTTATTTTACACGAAGATAACATTTATTATACACAATTTAATATTATTAAATGTTTAAATTATCACTTCGTGGTGATATTATAGCCTTTGCTGATAATTCTGAAATAATTCTTGAAAATTAAACATGGAATGGAATTAGTATTGTAGTTAATTATGATACAAAGGTCATTAAAGAATGATTCGATGACAATCTTCTGTCACTTAATTCGGAAAAAACATTTATCATTCCTTCACACTCCAAGAAGAAGTATCCAGAAATCTAAATATAACAATTCGTTGTAAAAACTGTAAAAATAATGAAACGTGCAACACTGAGTTTACTAAACTTAATCATTAGTCTAATATTAGGTCCTTACATATGAAATTGGCGTTTTGCCGTACTGGCAAATTTGATCTCAAATATCTTCTCTTTGGTTAGGAATTCCAAATCCAAATTTATACAGCTATTTACTCATGTATTTGTGTTTTGAAAATTATATTTCATTTGTTTTTTCCTCAATTGTTTTTTTTCTTTGCGTCACTCAGTTTACAAAATGAAAAACTTGAAATATCGCGTTATTTACGAGTACGAGTTCCACCGTGGCACCAGTGCTGCAGAAACGGCTCGAAGGATTAATGATGTGTATGGCGACGGTGCCGCAAAAGAAAACACAGTGCGTTTTTGGTTCCAACGTTTTCGTTCTGGAAATTTCGACCTGCAGAACAAGCCCCGTGGACGGCCGGAGACCAAAGTTGATAATGAAGAATTGAAGGCTATTGTGGAAGCGGATCCATCGCAAACCACATCCGAGTTAGCTGCAGGCTGCGGTGTTAGTGATAAAACTGTTTTAATCCACTTGAAGCAAATTGGTAAGGTGAAAAAGCTTGAAAGGTGGGTACCTCACGAATTGAGTGAAGCAAATCAACAAACGCGCGTTGACTGCTGCGTTGCATTACTCAACCGGCACAATAATGAAGGGATTTTAAATCGAATCATTACCTGTGATGAAAAGTGGATCCTGTACGATAATCGGAAGCGCTCATCGCAATGGCTGAACCCTGCCGAACCAGCCAAACCATGCCCCAAGCGAAAATTGACTCCAAAAAAGTTACTTGTGAGCGTTTGGTGGACTAGTGCTGGTGTCGTTCACTACAGCTTTCTTAAATCTGGCCAGACGATTACGGCAGATGTCTATTGTCAGCAACTGCAAACCATGATGGAAAAGCTAGCTGCTAAACAACCGAGGCTGGTTAATCGCTCTAGGCCACTGCTGCTTCATGATAACGCTAGACCACACACTGCACAACAGACGGCTACCAAATTAGAGGAGCTTCAATTGGAATGTCTAAGACATCCACCGTACTCTCCGGACCTTGCCCCAACAGATTACCATTTTTTTCGAAATTTGCATAACTTCTTGCAAAGGAAAAAATTCAACTCCGATGGGGCAGTCCAAACCGCCTTCAAAGATTTTATTGATTCCCGTCCGAATGGTTTTTTTAGTAAAGGGATCGAAGAACTACCTATGAGATGGCAAAAGTGCATAGATAGCAATGGTACATACTTTGATTAAATAAATATATTATAATAAAAAAAAATCGGCTTTATGTTCCTCCCATACTAAACGCCAATTTCATATGTAAGGACCTAATATTAAATATATAGGAATAACAATTGACAAACATGTCAAATGACAAGTCTATGTCAATCTGTTCGTGGAAAGATTGAGAAAACTGATCTGTGTTTTTTACAGTCTATGCAATATATTAAACAAAAATACTATTAAAATAGTGAATTAAAAGTTGGTGCAATCACTCTTGCAGTATGGTATTATTGGGTGGGGAGGGGCTTATAAGTCCACCGTACAGCTATTAATCATAATACAAAAAATAATTATTAAAACGATTCTCAAAAAACCTCATGACTATCCTACTGTAAATATATTTCAAGAATTCAATGTACCATCACTCATAAAAATATACAAAACTAACTCCATATGCCAAATTTACAAAGATTATTTTATAAATAAATATCACCCCTTAGACTGTATAAGTAATAGATATAGAACAAAGGAACAAATAAAGATACCAACTTTAAGAACCACCATAGCACAACATCATTATACATAGGTACTTGGGAGTTAAATGGTACAATACATTATTGTCACAAAACAAATTTCAAGAAAGAAACATTCCAAAACACGAACAGAATTGCCCACGTGTCTCAAATGGTTTGTGTATAATAAAAATTACTATCTCTAAATGGTTTCTGTTTTTGTACTTTAATTTGGCTTGTAAATACCCATAAGCTTTTGGCTCATATTATGGGGAGAATAATGTCTTTAAAATGTTATAATATTAAAAACATTATTATGTATCTACTGTATAAATAAATATAATAAATAAAATTGTCTACTTTCAAATGCTATTAATTACAACAAAGGTTGATGCGTTGTCCATTTAAAGTACTAAAAATTATTTTTTTACATTTAAAATGTAAAAAAATGATTTACCAAAATTAGCGGATTATTAGAAAATTATTTATCGGTAATTCGGTAATGGAATTTAGCCATATTTCGCGACAAATCGGTTGGCTGAAAACCCGTAATGCACACCCTAGTCAAAACCTATTAATCCGGCCACTTGAGCCGCCCGTTTTCATTTCAACGTCTTCAATCTTCATTTAGTTTGTTATCTACTGTTAGCTCTCGCTAATCATCTGGAACTTTGGTAATGCTCTTGATATAATCATGGATGTTTTGCATGTAAAAACTAGGTAGGTTTACTGCTACGCAAATCACCAGGATCAAGTAGAATTGAGGAGGGGGGGGGGAGGATATAGAAATGGGAGCTAGCGTGGACTGTGTATGATGAAAAGCGAGGGCATAAGAAGCTCGAATCAATTATTTCTTGAATTACTGAGGGATATGATTAAACTCGAATTATTTATAAACACAATTTCCACCCCCTGATCACACGCGAAATGATTGGAGCCGATGGAAAAACTGCTCTGGTTGTGGTGGTGGATATTCGTGATAGTTTTAAGTCGGGTGATGAATATCTCATTCGTCGAGTTTTTGTTTTTGAAATGAGGCGTTGGGTAGGGCGAAAAGGAAAACGGTCAAGGTCGTGAGATTAATGTCACGAATTTGCCGATACAAACCCGCAACAAGTATCATGTAGTGAAAACAAAACACTCTGATTAAAAACCTTTGAGGGAAAAATGTTAATTGTTTTTATACATGTAACTAGCAGCAGCCCGTCAAAAATGACGGAACATTGGTTCGCGTCTTTGTTAAGCCCTAGTATTTACATTTATAGCATCTTTTTGGTGTTTCGAGGAGAGGTGGCCGTGGCAACATGCGTTGAGCGGCCGGTTAGGGTTTGGCGGTCCGGGGTTCAAGCCCCATCTCCGGCCGTTTAATCTCGTTTTTTAGCGATGAATTCGATCAAAATTACGGACATAATACGAAGTTACGGACAGACAGACAGACAGATGGACGGACGGACGGACAGACAACGAAATTATTATGTTTGATAATTTAGTCGACCGAAAGAATTCCGCGTCAATTTATTTCTCCCCGTAACGTTGGGAATTTAGATCAATATACAATGCGGTGCGAATTGTCTAGTTTAAAATTAGGTCACTGCAACACACGCCAAGTTCCTCGTGAAGAGTCGAGACTCGACACAAAGTGTCTAGAGCTTAGGTATTCAATTTCTAACACTTTTCATATAACCCCCAAGTTGAGTTTCTCCGAGTTGCCGCTTGAAACTTTCCATTTTACAAATCGAGAAGCCGGCGGAGTAGTTTGCGGCGCCCACCGCCAGAGTTCGCCGTGTCGGCCGGAAGGAGGGCTGGGGGCGGCGTCCCCCGGAAGTGTCTCGCAGCGCCGCCCGTTGTCAGCGCCGCCACCCCGGGCCGCTGTGCGTGCGGCGCGAGTGCGGGATCGGGATCGCGCAAGATTCAACTGGAAAATGTCACTTTGATGGGCACTCCAAGTATGTGTAACGCGAATGTGCGGTCTAATACGAGAGATAAATAACATGGTCATCAATGATGGTCGTCATCAAATTAAAACGTGTAAAACAATTCCCATTAGTATGACTTGTGATTGTTATATACGTTGGAAAATACCATCCAATAATACAATTTATTTACTCATAAATGTCCATTATTGTGGTGAGGGCAGGCAGCCCACCCCTATTTAACATATGGTAATTAAATATGGCGGTATAAATTATTTAATTAATTGTACAGCATAATAGTTGTTCTTCAATACAACACATTGAATAATAATTTTACAAATATGATTTATTATATTATAAATTGTAATTTGAGAACGTGCGATACAATATATATTTGGACGTTGAAACGGTGTTGATTTTTTCTTGAAAATATAATAATGAAAATTTAAAAAAAAATAACGATATATTTATTAAAAAAATTGTTATGTCCAAGTAATATTACTGATAAAAGAAATAACCTAAGGTTGGGCAGTAGATATGTTGGGTATAAAAACAAAGGCAGCAACATCAAAAAAAAAATGAATGCAGTCAGAGAGGATTATTACTAATTTATATTGTACTGATTTGAGATTTTATAGGAAACATAGCCTATATGTATAGGAAACATAATTTTAAAAGGGATAGATACATAAAATCTAAAATTCAGTACATTTTAAATTAGTAATCCTAGGTGAATTGCATTCAAAATATTTTTTTTATTTTTTTGGATATTGTTGCCTTTGCTTTCATACTCCACATATATCTTAATGTGTTTAATACTTATATAATTGATTTTATATATTATTTCAATAAGAATTTGAATAAGATAATAAAAGTATAATTATTCAATCATGGTGTGCATTTATAAAAAAGTTTTTAACTGCCTATTTTCCTAATTCTTTGTTTTTATACAAATCGACTTGTTTGATTACAAAAAATTTAAAAAAGCACACATATTTCTTGTGTATATTTGAGGTATTTTTCACTTCATTTTAGCTTTATTATTACAATACAATACTCCAACATTCATCTGTCTATCAATTCATCCTTCACTCATGCACACAAACATCGCATTCTCTCCTTATTTTTACTCGTGTTGAATTCTTTTGGTCTGAATTTTATTCACGTATAATAAAAACAACTGTATGAATACCGAAAAAACACAATGGATACAATTATATACCCTTTAGCATTATCAGAAATCTCCGCTCGTATAAAAAAAATATGTACATAGTATAATTTTAAATTAAACCTCCATGAAATATAAATTCTGGGGGTGTATTTACATTTTTTAGAAAATATATTTTTAGTATAATGTTTTATAAACGAATCGTGAAGTGAAGGAATGAATGAAACGATTACGTACATAAAAAAGCAAGTAAATATATTTTTATACGATCTCTGATTTTTATTTATATTATCACCATTTATATATTATATTATTTTCTGGTTAAATATAGAATTTAATATTTTATGTGAATAAACTCCAAATGATAAAGCGTGGGGCGCTTTTTCTCAAATCCCAAATCCTCAAATCTTGCTGGCATTGAAAGAGCTGTACATTTCATTCTTACTTTAAATTGCCTTGTTACAATTCTATTTGATTATATATTATACATATACAAAAAATATGTTTTCTTCTATTAGTTGTTACTTTATAAAAGCGTGGTTTTATCTTATTTTAAATTCTAATATTATTAATCCATTTTTCTATAAAAAAGGATCCAAGAATTTCATAAAAACACATGCATTACAAGAAATTAAATTATTAATTTGAAAAAAATAACAAACATTGTATAAACCACACTGATTGGTTTTAAACGTCTACTGGTTTCGATACTATTCTGTATCTTCGTCAGTATACGACGAACGTCAGACGACGAAGATACAGTATGTATAGTATCAAAACCGATAATCCTTTAAAAACAATCAGTGTGGATTATACAAAGTTTGTTAGTTTTCTCAAATTAATAGTTATGTCCAACTACAAAGTTAACGCTATAAATATCAAAAATTAAAAAATAAATATTTTAACTTTGTACTCTAGCGCACACAAACGACATGTTTAATACACATAAATGAAGGCCAAAATAAACCTTGCATATGTCGACATCAGGTTTTCTAAAACAATGTCGCTTTTTACATTTCGCAATTCAACGCACTATCTATCACATAAATTTTATTGTTTGTAATATCCTTTTTTTTTTAATAGAGATGCTAACACGGAATACGTGTCGCATCAATATTCTTACTATCTTCAAATTGAGCTAAACGCCTGTGTTATGCTAAAATAGGACTAACTTGCTGGTGTCCTGTAATGGGGCTCGAACCATTCGGTATACGTCATCGAGCCAACCACCGACCGCCAGATCACTAGGCGAGAACACATTAACATGAGTGCAGAATCCTTACTAATAGATGCTCTATAAAAATACAACATTTTTACGACATAATATTATGTGTGTAGATTAATTAGTATATTTCAACGGTCCCTACTTAAACGTAAAAAGCAATCTTAGAGTAGAACTGTTTGAAGTGAGGTTTAATATACAGAATGAGTGTATTTGTCGTTTTTTTTTATAAAATTTAAAATATATTTTTTTAAATAAATATTATAAAGTTTTGCGAGTTTGCGTAAAACGTTTTTTTAAATGTGAAAGCTGTTTCGGCTCACTATGCCATATTCATCAATTGGCTGTTTGAAAATGGCCTGGTAAGCCGAAACAGCTGTCATATTTAAAATAACGCTTTTTTAATCAAAGTCGCAGAACTAAATAATGATATTTATGAAAATTTAATATATTTTAAATTTCATTAAAAATGACCAGTTCTACAAACTAAACACAAAAATTTGTCACTTTTACGTTAGTTTTTTGGCACTTTTACGTTAGTTTTTACTAACATTTTAAAAAAAAAAATGTGTAGCGGACAAGAGCATTCTCTATGGCACAAAATACATTTTTGGTAGATGTCCGAGTTTAGGTAGGGACCGTCGATTTGTAAGATGTTAAGATTGCCCATTGCCACACAGGATGTCAGATCAATTTTGTTTGCAAAGTATTTATTTCCTTACATGATATATCGAAGATTGTTATAAATAGTGAAAAATAAAAATATTTTCAGTCACACAATATAAAAGAAGAACTATCAAGAAGAAAAATGGGTTCAAATTCAATCAATTTTACGTAATGCAGTATTTTAATAACTAATTATTTTCGCGCACTCAATACGGATCGATTGATCGGTCAGCGAAATAAAAAATCCTCTCATTTATACTATCCGCAACGAGAAAACTTCACACAGCACAATAAAAATGATTGAAAAACCGTCAGGGCCGAGCCGGTCTCCGGCCATTAATAAAATGGCCGCTGGTAAACATTTTTCACATGGCAGATCATTATTTACTCGCTAAATTGTTCGCAGGCCCCGCTCTATCAATTTATCGCACTAATACAAGTCAAGTCCGGGAGCTGCACAAACAAGTAACGTAGCGCCGGGGACAAATTTACATACAGATTGAAACAGCCGCGGGAGGCTGCTTTTTCATTTCATTTAGCCCTACTAATGTTACATCTGATTCCGGCAGACGCCCCGAGTACTAGTGATGGGTCCGCTCTGTACTCACTACTACAATGTAGTACTACACTACATTGAAGTGCACACTTCGCACATTTTGATGTGTAGTGCACACTACAAACTACAAACACCAAAGTTATTGAAAGTATAAACTTCAAATAGTACACTTCATTTTAAAGCGAACACTACAAAGTACATACACTTCAAAGTTATCGAAAGTATGAGAAACACATTTTAAATAGTGTATTTTTTACGTGAAATTTTTGGAAAGTTGATGTAGATATATGAAGAATTTTCTGGAATCTGTAACAACCCCCTCCCCCATGGTTTGAAAAATTTTGGGAGCTATGAAGAAATTTTTGGGAAGTTGATGTAGCTAAACGAAGAAATCTTTGGAAACTGTAACAACCCCCCCCCCCATGGTTTGAAATTTTTTTGGAATCGAACGAAGAAATTACTTCACTTCATTATTATTACAATTACTTCATTTCATTACTTCACTTCATTAATACTACAATTACTTCATTACATTACTTCACTTCATTAATACTACAATTACTTCATTTCATTACTTCACTTCATTAATACTACAATTACTTCATTACTTCACTTCATTTACTTCACTTCATTTCGTAGTACTACAATTGCTTCACTTCAAGTAGTTTTTACTACAATTGTAGTGTACACTTTGTAGTCTTCAAACTGGTGAACGTGTGTGTGTTGTAGTCTTCATTTTGAAATGAAGTTTTTCCCTTCGCTACCGAGTACGTCTCGCGAAAGTTAACGTGAACACACCGCGCGCTTCGGGGTGCGATGAGTCAGATCTCAAGTTTAATATTTTCCGCAAAAACATTGTGGCGACTCGCTTTTAATAAAACTTATAATTAACTTTGTTTTTATAAAACTTATCAGGGAATAATCCAAGAATATGGTCCGTCGTTCGTACAGTGAAAATAAGGTATTTCACTTTATAATTTAATGTCCTGTTAATTTAATCTAACTAAAATAATCGTAATCTAAATTAAACAAACCAAACCTAATAACCTAACCTAACCTAACCACACCTAATAACCTAACCAAACCAAACCTAATAACCTAACCTAACCTCATATATTGCCTGTGAAATGTCAAAATATGCAGTGCATTTTCGAAACTTTAAAGTGTAATATCTTATTTAATACTTACTTTTTAAGCGTAAATTATCTTTCATTTTGTTATTAGCACATTCAATAATATAGTGAAATAATCATTTTTGTTGTATATGCAATGGGACCATTATCTTGGATTTAGCCCTTATCAGGTTTTTACGACCGTTCAGAATTATCTTCAGTGTGTTTTTGGCAAATCCTTCAACGCTTATGATAGACCTTGCAGAAAGATTGGTCCGTATATATTGTCACGGGTTGCTAGAAATAAAAGCACTTAATCGAGGATTTCCGAATGGTTGGTGATTTTATAAAATCCTGGAAGTCTGTTAAATGCACGTGTTTTCAGGGAAAAGTTTCAGAAATCTAGGATCCTATATAAATAAACGATGCCATAGCTACGCGTCAGTTTTAATTTTGACAGTCGGCGAAGACCATAGAAGTCATAGAAAAAGGTATAGCTTGTGAACAATTTTCTAATACATCCTAAAAACAGACGTGTTATCAGTGTGTGTGTTCCGTTTTAAAGTCGCACAAAAAGTAAAGATTACAGCAAACCTACAGATAAAAGTGAATATTATGTTAAATAAAACTAAGATGAAATATTAAAAAAATATTTTTAAATAAATATTATAAAGTTTTGCGAGTTTGCGTAAAACTATGTATATATGTAGTTTCCATTATTTCTTATTGGGAAATTCCTTTTGATTTACGAGCGTTTTGAAATACAAACACGTTTCCGAAACGAATAATGCTCGATACCCAAGATTTTAATGTCAAATAATATCTCTAATATGTTTTGTTAATTTGGCATGGAATGAATATTGCGTTTTTTTCAAATTTTAAAACGCGAAAATTAAAAAATGTGAAGGCTTACTTATTTGAGAGAAAATTTTCTGTTCTACAAGTGTGTTTGCTTTTACGTTACATTTATTACATTATTTAATCACAGTATTTTGAAATGTAATATCAAAAATGAGCACTTTCGACACCTCCTTCTGTTCCAATGACGAACTTTACGAATCAAGACCGGATGGGTTTTGTCGCAGGATTTGCAGGGGCACCGAAAACCTTGACGAGAAGTTATAAATACTAAAGGAGAATACATTATTGACTAATTTTTTGTTGTCATTTTTTTGACACCTCGTCCTCTTCAATTGGCAAAAACGGACACAATTTATGTTAACACCCAATAATATTATTACTAGACTAGCTGTAACTAGTCAAAAATGACTGTACTTTTACATGCCGGTTCCTAAAGAATAAGTATTTACTTATTTATAGTCGACACCCATGAAATAGTAATAATGTTTTTTATCAAAATATTTGAACACTTTTTTACATTTCCCCGGCACCTAATGGTACCTACTATTTTAAACCCTGTTGCGATTATTTTAAACCCCATTGTGGCGATTGTGCGTGGGTAAAACTAACGCGTAGACATAATTAAATAATTAATATTATAAATAAAATAGACATCGAAATAAAATGAGAAAAATAATGGATGGATGAGAGCCAGATATTCTAGCCACTATACCATGCTTGAGATGCCATTGACTGCGGAGAAAATGTTTATAAAGCACTTAGTTACCTAAAGAAAATATATTGCGCGCAGTATAATATAATTTTTTGGGTACAAATGGTTCGCGCCTTTGCGAACCATTTGTACCCAAAAAGTACTATATATAGTCTATTTCTGCAGGGTCCCCCACATACGACGATGGAAACTTCCGTCGGTCTCCGCCTTCGTGTTTGTTCGCCCAGAGTTCAAGCCCCATCTCCGGCCGTTTAATTTCGTTTTTTTTAACCGTGAATTCGAACGAAATTACGGACGTTACACGAAGTTACGTGGACATACAGATGGACGGACGAACGGACGGGTGGACAGACGAACAGACAACGAAATTATTATAATTGGGATAATATTTAATGTTGTTCAATAATGTAGCAATATGCCAAATTATAAAAAACCTAGATACAAGTGGACGCCATCTAACAAGCTCGTACAAAACATTTTTACTTTTGATATTCGCTTCATGAGCAAACCATTATCTTCCCGTTCTGTTGAACCGACCTTAAATTTTTACCTCTCTTCGTCTTTCTGCGAATTCGTCTGAGAGCATTTTCCTTTTAAATCCAGCTCAAACACAGCGGCTCTGCCTAACCATTTCTCATTTAAATATTGTTAAAGCTTCTTAAAAAGGTCTTTCGGCTTTCTAAACGTATTTTGATGGTACGTTAACTTCGGCGTTATTGATTTGGCAGTAAAAATGTTAATGCCTACCCCTGCCGGAGAATAAGCCGACAAAAGATCTTCCTACAGTGATTCGTTTTGAGAGTTACAGAAAATAAATCCTTTTACAAAACAGGTGGTAGAGAATAGCTCTGTATGTAGTTTTTGGACTTTTTCAACGCAAAATATTTTATTATAATGTCATGGGACGTGGCAGTGGGAGACGAATGCAGCACCAAAAGTCAAATAAATTTTTTATTTTCACCAAAGTCACTGGAAACAAATTTAGTCGGAGCACTGTTCTTAAATTTATAATAAATAAATGTTTCTAAGATATTTCACACACTTATTGTTTCTTAATTCGCACTAATATCGCTTCGATCACTTTCGAGAAAACTCCGTTCAATTTTGCACTAAAAAAACTTTTCGCTCCTCGTTGGGTACTCGCCCGATTTTTATCGCTCGTCCAATCATGCATTGGTCACACTGAGCTCGGTAGGTACAAATATCGCACTGGTTAACCGACAATCAAAGACCGATCGCGTGGCACTTGCTTCGCATTTTACATACAAAACATATTGGTTTCGCGATGCCTCGTGAAGTTTCTTTACATTTCTAGTAGTCTCGACTTTTTCTGTCTTTACGAGAATGGAACAGGATGCTGTGGAGTTGCAAAAGATTTTGATAGTGCGTAATTACATTTTGTTTACCATCTGATATATAAGATAAAGTCCAAACAGAGCCTATGGTACATCACTAGCAACTATTGTCAAATATGGTTATCTAAAATTTCACGGTTTAGATGTTTAAACTTTGATTTTCGAGAAATTAACGCTACGCCATTTTTTTACGGTGCCTTATGTCAAAATTATCCGTCGGGCTTGTTGATTCATTGGTGGCGGGTTCGAGCTTCATTCCAGACCAGCACTTTTCCATATTGTATTTTCCATAGTGTATTTTACTTAGATCATTGTATAGATAACAGTAAGATTGTTGATTTTAATTTTAAATAAAGCGTTAGCATTTTACTTATATTTTTTTAATTAATAAACTGATTTTGTAAAATGAATTAATGATAGGTAATTATATTACGTTTCTCTGCCAAATTCCAGAGTGATTTCTATCCAAGACGTGAGTAAAATATTGATTAAAAGACTTGTGGAGCAGACAGATAAGTGAAGCAAAAAATAAAATAAAAGCGTGTAAAAATACATACAATATTTACTTACATTTTTATAAGAAGAGTAGATAACGAAAAAATGTTTTTTTTTCACAATCCACTGGAACCTCTTATTGTAGTAGGGAATAAACGTATGGCGAAATTTCGAAATCATCGGTGCAAGGGTAATATTGGTTTTCCTTAAAAAAAACTCTACACCAACCCTTCAGAGCCCATGAGCTAGGCATGAAGACGTAACCATAACATAAAAGAACCGCGGGGGATGAAAATTCGGAAACACTTCGCATTTCATAAACGGTCATCGGAGAACATTTTTACGGTCAAAATGGACTGATATATTATTTCGTCAGTGAGAGATATTGTTTCGTTAGCAAGAATAGCAAAGAAATTGGCCTATCTACGTGAAACCCAAATGGTTAAAGATCTATTTCGATGACTTAGCAACACAGAAATGTACAAATTGTCAACAGATTTTTTTTTTAAGATTAAGGTTTGATTTTAAGATAACAAAAAGTAATAAACAAAATTATATATAGGTACCTAATATGTAATTTTTATTGAATAATTTTTATTGAAATAAATATAATTTTTTCATAAGATTAGGTATTGAAGATAATTAAAGAAAAAAGTGAAAAATAATAAAAAAATAAATAAATCTTGGCGAAAAATTCTATATACAGGGTCGGATAATTCTATATATCTCCCGCATCTTACCTTCCCATATACAACCCGCATATTACACCAACAACAATTTAGGAAAATTTTTACATGACTCAAAATCAAAAATAAACTTTTTAGAAAATAGCGGAGTATATAAAATCACATGTGGTGACTGCAATATGAAATACATCGGTCAAACCGCGAGAAATCTTAAAATTAGAATAAAAGAACACCGTCGCGGTCTTGTTAGTAATTATTTTTCAGAATTTTCTTATCACATTATTAACACCAATCATTCTTTCCATTCCCATACACTTAAACTATTAACACCCTGTTAAATATAAAGGCCAAATAATGAACAATCTCGAAAATTTAGAAATACAAAAAATTTAAATTCTAATAAAACTCTAATCAATAACATAATATTTCAAAATTCTTCACCGCTCCTTACTTCATTCCCGTTAACTCAAACCCCACCCCCAGCTAACCCCCTCCCCCCAAACATAACTCCACCCACCTCTATCAGTACCTTAGATAATTAATTTTACTCTTATGCTTCAGTTAAAATCATCACCCGTTGACAACATCGGCAGTTGTCGAAACTAGTTGTGTAATCATCTTAAACTCATTAGTGGTCTTAGACAAGTAATCTATTTATTTATATATAATTATAATGTCATTCCACAAAGTTAACGCCAATTCAATAAATAATATATCTATATATTGCATTATTATTGTTTACTTGGTATTATATTACTAACGAGAAAATACACATCAAGTCAGTAAACGAATAGTTGTAAGCTCGGCGCATACTCACTACAGAAGAGCGTAATTCTACTTGATGGAATATTGAAAAGTGAACGTGTTTGTGATACTGAAATTATGATTATGATTATATTTATAAATTATAATCCTGAAATCATGCGGAGCATTGGTTTGTATTGTCCTGATTACCTTAGACAGCGTCATCATAGATTGTTTCACATTCCAATATATTATATAAATTAGATTACATAAATTATAATCCTGAAATTATGCGGAGCATTGGTTCGTATGTTCCTGATTACCTTAGACAGCGTCACCGTAGATTGTTTCATATTCCAATATATAGGACCAACCTGCTAATGGTTATGCCTGTAGGAAGAGCTATTGCTATGCTGAACAATATCACTCTGGACATTGATCTGTTCCATTGATGTTTTCCGAAGTGGGATTCTCCTACACCTTTGATATGAATGATTTTATATACATTTAATATTTATTTTTGTTGTTTATATATTTCTAACTTATTTATAACATTTATGAATTAAATTTATGTCAGTAATGTAAACGTTATATAAATAAATCAATTGAATTGATTACTCGTGATGGGACTATCTATTGGTAAAATCTATTGTTAACAAGAGGGATGGACAATTAAACTGATTTCGGCAGATTTTGTAAGGATTTAAAATTTAAAATCATGTTCTGTTCATCTGTGTTATGGATAGAATCGTTAATTAATAAATTTCCAAGACAAAAATGCATTTTGTGTTACAATACATTATTTCGTGGTGAAAATCTAGCATTTCACATTAATTTCCCACCTTAGTCACTGGGAAGCTTGGTTTGAATAATTTAACGATGAATTTGTGTTGGTTTTATATTATCCTATAAACTTAACATGATAAATTTAACTTTTAGTATGCGTACTAGAGGCGCATTGTCGCTTCAATGTTGGTCAATGCTCGCCCCATCAATATGGTAATTGAGTTTACTCGGACTACGGAGGGTTATTAACCCTTTAGGGGATGGTTGTGAGGGTAGATTCTGCTCATCCCCTCCCCTTGTGATTTCCGGAAAACAGCCTTCTCGATTGGTATTGTTCCCGGGGAATACCCTCCGAGATAAACGCGTCCCGCTAGACGTATTATCGAAAATTTACGCTCTAACGTTGCTTTAACGGCTTGATACTTTCTTATTACTGAGAGCAGATTGTAATAGAAATCAAGAATGGTTCTATTTTATACAGATCGATTGTAAAAAGCTAAATGTTTTCATTATATTACTTTTAAATACCCACAAAAAGAAAAAAAAGAACTGAGAATGTACTTTTAAAGTTTTTTTAAACATTTTTACTTCGTATTAGTATATTAAAAAAGTAATGTCATTTTTTTACTGAATTTAAAGATATAAAATATTTATTAAATATTCTCAAAAGTATTTTATTCAGAGACTCGGTATGAAGTGGTCTGTACTACATTTGTATAGATTAGTGATGATATTTTAACAGGTTCCATAATAACCGTTATTTGAAGTTTGTATCCGATTGTATCGATGACTGATTTTTCGCAACCATCGGTAAAATACAATAGTTGTATCTCAGTTACTAATTAATCATCGATGCAGTACCATGAGTAACCGGTTAAAATTACGCTTTGACCATCACTAGTATATATTGAATTAATCGTTAAAATCTAATTGTAAGCTAATAAATGTTTTTGTATGTAAGATGCCGCTTCACTTTTAAACACTCCGTGAGAAATTGGTAACTTAAAATATGTATAAGTGTATCTATCTACATATAATTAAAATGGAATATTATGACGCAAGGTAACTAATATATTATTAATTAATTAATTTAAATATATGTATTTAAAGTACTTAGATTACGAAATACTTTTCACCTGAGCATCGATATAAGAATTTTTTTCTCGTACGACTTATAATGCGTCATAAAGAAGGGGTGCATTGGAAAAAATCATGACTCGGTGAGTTTCCCAACCCTTTAGTCGAGTGGAGTGATGACCAAACACGACTTAAATACCGTGAGGGGGATGTACTAAACATGACTCAGGCATCAAGATACGAAAATTTCAAAAAGCGAATAAACACTGCCTGCCTTCAAGCCGTCAGTCAAAAGTTCGCACCCTTTTCTATTAACAACCTTTCTTATCGCTTCAATCGAATCCAGATATAATAATGTAAGTACTACCGGTCATTTACAAACTAGAATCAAGGACGCCAGATACAATTAATTAACTCTACGGATAACAAGGTGAGGCCACCCAAGTATTTGAGAATTCTGCTTAGAATAGTTGTTATGGTCAATAACCGACGGAGTGTTCGTTGCGAGAAGGGAGAACTGTAGTACTCTCCAAAAGGTCTGCGAGGGAACCCCAAACGGAAGTCGGCCACTAGGCCCTTAAGATTGAGACGGCCGGATACAGGAAAGAAAGAGCAAATAGACTGGATGGATTTGGTCGAGATAAGAATGCTTGGAAAACGATTGTTCAGTTTCCTGACTATGATTTTCTAGAAGTCTCAATTGATAATGATAATGATCAATTGTGGCAATTTATGTTGCGCAATTCGAAGGATTAAAATTTATTTTATTAAATATTATTTGAAAAATGATCAAACGTATAATATGTCATGTAGGGGAGACGGAGGCATAATGGAGTAACTCAGGCCTTTGTGGTATAAGTTGGCTACCCAATATTTTATGCATCATTAGAAATAATAGTTATTTTTATTCTACGACTAAATAAGGGAAATTATAATATTGCTGAGATTTATTTAACTCACTTTGCTTCATATTGTAGGGCGATGTACAGTTATTTGAATATTTTCAAATAAAGTCCGTTCATTTAGCATACACTCACAATAGCATTTATCGTATGGTTACTGCTAGAAGTTGGTAAGTTTCTAAAACATAATATCTCTAAAATCAGACCGACTGTTTACATACCATGTTTTGACTATAAATATACATAACAGATTTGGAGTGTTCATTGATTTGATTAATTTTGTAAACCTTTGCCTGTCTGCTTTTAGAAAATACTGTACTCACGATATTTTCTTGAAAAAACAAACAGCTGAAAAATTGCTTCACCGATATCAGAGGACCTACAAACTTTTTTCGGACATAGATATACACTCCTAACTCTATTTACTTAATATGTGGACTGAATAAATTTTGGCAGTAACTCTACGGTATATATGGTGCTAAATTGTGAGTCGAGAATGTTCGAGCAATAATTATGGAGATATGCGACATCAAAGTTTGCATTTTTTTCAATATTTCTGAATTTTTTTTGTCAAACGTTGGACTATCATTACAGTAACTTATATCAAATATCAAAAATTCATTTTTTTAATAAAAGTCAAATAAAACGATTAAAACTTTCCAAATCCACTTGGAAAACATTTTAGTTTGAATTTCTGCGGGGTCTTGATTTACTTTTATTGAAACGTATGAATTTTCGTAATCGATATAAGTTACTCTAATGATAGTTCAAAGTTTTATAAAATGTAAGTCGGAAATATTGAAAAAAATGCATACTTTGATAATTCATAACTCCATAACTATTGATGCATGAACAGATCATGTTTGCTTGAACATTTTCGATTCATAATCAAGGCAGGAATCCACCTGCAAAGTATTGTGGACTACCTCTGTTACGTCCCGTATATAGTATTTTAGAGAAATACTTTATTTTTATTTTTCTATATACTCGTACATATACAATATGTCAACAGTACGTTGATAAAAATGATAAATAGATTCAACACGATTTTATATAAAATAAATAATGAAAAGTTATGACGCCATGAGACATGCGAAAAGTGTAACACTCTGGAGAGATGTGGAACTGACGTGAGGTTTAAAATCCAATTGCAAAGCTTCGGCATGGTTGCATTGTCACCTTTATTTTATAGCAAATGGATGCTTTTCCGCTACTCCACCGTGCTCACTTCTCCCCTATAGATACACAACGTTTTTAGATGGTTTAACTCAGTCTTATTTTATTTTTATCAACTGCGAAATCTATGTATACTGACTGATTCATGAGAATGGACTACAGATGTCTCTTGAATTGTAATAGCTTCGTCTTAGTGAGACTTTTATAATTCCTCTTAATTATTTTATATTATTGATATTCAGCATCTTTCCTCTCGCTTTCCTGCAATCTGTGGCAGTGATTTCGTGAAAAAGGACGGAAACGCGTAGCAGGAAATAAAACGCGCGTAATTTAATTTAACCAATGAGAGCGCCAGTGCCATCACAGCGAAGATGCACACTACCAGCCAATGCTTCTGATTTTGTATATATGTTGCAAGGCTGTGTCAAGCATTTTCGAAACTATCCAATAAATACTTATTTTTTTACATGAATGTAAACAATAACTACCCTTAATGATTAACATTCTCAAATTTTATGTAATTTATGTGATTAGGTATTTTTAAATATTTATTTGTATATTATTATAAATATTTACTGGACTTTGATTTTTCCGCAAGTATTTCTAATTGATTAATAAATTTGGTTATAAAACACTTGTTTTTTAAGTTCTACATATTTAATTTTCTAGGACGCTTGTGTAATTATGGAGTTCTATAAACTTCTGAAACAATAAACTCCAGGTTTGTTGTACGGGGTTCAGTTTGCAAATTTATGTTAGATACAGAAAGAGAATCAATCGCTCTACTGAGTATTTTATGTACTTTTGCAAGATTGGATATTTTCCCTCGGGACCTAGGCCCGAATTCAGAGTCAATACTTAGATGATTTAAAGGTTAAGGTACGCCTTAAAAGCATTATTTTCAGTACAATGGCCGTACATTTAATATTAATACAGGTTTAAATTTTGTATGTATTAGTTATAAGATCCCACAAATAAATAATCTAGAAATAATTGAAATTAGGAAAAATGTTAATTTTAATTCAAATATAATAAATACCCAGACAAAATTTGTGCGCAACCCACTATTAAATATTTTTCCATTTAAGATTCCATCCCCTTCAGATGACATTCCATAATAATTAACACCTCCGACCCCCCTTCTTCTCACCTTCCCCTTCACCGTAACACACTTGCATTTTTTAACTTTTTCAATTTTAGTACATGAATAATGCTGAAGGAGAGAACATTGTTCTCGAAACATGTAGATTGTATGATATAGTAGTGGTGAAAACGAAGTGATTTGTGTTTTATTTTAATAATAACGTTACCACAAAGTTCATTCAGAAGAAAAAATATTAATTAATGTATATTATAGATATCTCACAGAGACGAAACTTATGGGAATGAAAATGGCTTTGTACAGGCCGCATGGAAAAGGCGCTTACAACTCATATATGAAAGCTTCACGCAATTTGAACATATATACAACTTCCAAAAAATGAATAAGCATGGTATATTCTATCATGGGTGGAAATGGCGAATGTTACAATTGTGTAAAGTGATCACTTAAGCCAACCATAAAAAGACAGGTCATAAGTCCTGTTACACCCAAATGACTTCTATACCTACTTTCCCATAATTAATACAGTTTCGTCTCTGTGAGATATCTATAATATACATTAATTGATTAATAATGTCTCTGTGACATAAATCCAGCACTGTTCTGAAAGATTTGAACAAACTCAAAATATTCAGAAAAAATATTCTTCGAACAATTAACAAAATAACACTTAAGGCGTATCTTAACCTTTAAATATTGCCCCTGAATTCGGGTACTAGTTCGTGCATTTAGAAAAGGCAAGACGAACCTCGTAGCTGTGAAGCTTTATAACGGCGTGCCGCTTTAAATTTATTTATAAGTAAGTATACGCTGTGCAATATTGTACGTACATATTTCGTAAAAGTTGTTATATGAAGTTTTGGACTGCCGAGATTAATTATTTTATTATTCCGCTTGTTTCTTGTACCTCCGCAGTGACCAGAGCACCCCAAACTTTTATTCCTTAATTATGAAAGTTGGGAAGTTCTCAGCTAAGCCCGTGATATATTATTTCAGCAAACTTTTCTCTTTTATCAATCGATACTAGGCAGAATGTTATGAGAGATTTTCATAATACCACACTGAGTATTACTTTTTTATTAAAATACCTGCTTATATACTCAAAATTATCATAATGTTATATGTTTGACAACTTGTGTAAGTTATTCCAATTTTTAAAAATATTAATGGATAAGTATTAAAATGAATTAATTAGTGTTTTGTTATGCCATAAATATATTTTGATTTTGAATTGGAATTCCTTCCATGGACATTTCACGATAAAGAATATAATATGTTTATATATACAGGGTGTCTTGTAGCTAGTAGCAAAAACTTCGTGGGAATCTTCTTTATTCAATTTTGAATAGAAAATATTTTTGGTCGAATGTTGATAGTTACGGAAATAGGCGACGTCAAAGTTTGACCAACTGCTTTAAAATGCGTGTACTCTTCTCAAAGGAGAAATTATACAGAGTTGAACTAAATTTCTTCTTTAGACGTGGGGACAACGCAAGTATATCCCACCTCGCACACGTATATACATTTATAATGCAGTTAAAGTATTTATTCTTGCATAATTAAATCCGCCAGTTGACAAACGTGTTTTTACCATAGACGTTGCTTTTTTATTTTTTTAAATTTCGTTCCAAATTGAGTCGCTTAAGTAAAAAAGGTATTTTTGTAATAAAGCGCGACTTACTTACCTACTAAAATATTATTTTTAAGAGTATTTAGTTTGACCTTTTCGCATTTTTTGTTTTATAATTTCTGCGTAGTGATTTAATTATACTTGGTAGCTTTATAATATTCCTCAAAGGTATTTATTTAGTTATAAGGATTTTTTATATGATGAGGTAGGTATGTATCTAATTCGAAAGGCAAGGAATTTATTCATAAGAGTACTTGAATCCGCCATTTTATTTGTCCACGTTGGACGATATTGAGTATTTCATATTATTATAAGAATTTTAGTAATAAAATTTAAAAAATCTCAGACGAAGGAAATTCGAAGATGAAAGAATGTCGCTGATGTGAAGCTCTTTCGAGCGGGAATATCGTTTGCCCGATTTCGGACACTAATTGGATTTAAAAACATTCCAATGTTTAAATGTCTCGGCTGGTTATTTGAAGAAAATTGCTATTCTAGAACATTCCAGTTGTCATATCTCGCAGTCTCATTTCACACAGTTCAGTTATAGCGTCATTCAAATTGATTGGGAATTATAAACGTTCGCATATTGAAGAATCAACAAAATAATTTATAAAAATAGATATCGTTGTATTCATTACAATTATCAGATTTAAAATAGCTTAAAATTTGATTTTTTCTTCCCACAAATGATGTGGTCTCACTTATAACTTTATTTTTTAATTTTTATGAATTGAAGTTCGGACAGTCGTTCAAAAGTCCCTTGCAGATAAGACATTTGAATATTAAAAAGTGATAAGCAAACTAAGATGTAATAATAAAAATCATTAATAGTTAATTTTAAAAACTACAAAATTTCTGATATTTTTATTTTTTTAGCAAATAAAATAAAATAGGAAATTAATAATTAATTTTATGAAAATATAATATGAGGACGTGTACAATACAAAACAAGATTTTGAATTAAAATTTGATGTATAATTTGTTGTGTACGTTTCTCTATTAAAAATATATTTTATATATATTATGGAATAAATTAAATAAATTTATGCGACAAAAAATTGTCCTTACAAGCAGTTTTAAATAGTTATTATATTTCTTTTTTTTTAAATTTTATACCGATACACAAATAATGTTCTGAATTGTCTCGTGTAGTAAATTATCAATATTAAAAATATTTTTTTCATGATTTACGTTGGGTTTCGTAAAGTTAAAATTACTAATATATTTATTTTTTTATTTTATTAAATTTATTTGGTAAATGTACAAACTTAAGAGTGGCTGTTTTCAATATAATATAATTAATACACGTTTATATTACACGCTTATCCACTTTTAAATGAGAATTTATTCTCGTGTTTAAAAGTGGGAGGCATTATTGTCATAATAAGTTTATTGTTATGCGCAAACAAATAAAATTATTTAAATGATTATTTTTTCGAAGAAAACTTGTTCTTCTGAAATAAGATAAACAGGTGATAAAAGGTGGTGACACATTAATTTAATTAAATAAAATCAAAACATCGTTCTCGAAACATGTTGATGTTTTATCTATTGAAGTGGTGAAACCGAAGTAATTTTGATTTTATTTAATTAAATTTAATTGATGAAATGAAGAGCAACTTGAGAGAGAACGGAATATTAACGAGACCTTAATTGAACCGATTTTTTAACCATTCGTATTTAGAGGACGTCGTGAGAAGGGTATCGGGAGTGGCGGGCGAGAGGGGGGGGCGTCGCAGCCTCCCAGGATCATTGCTTACTTCACCTCTGTCCTCCCAATAAACCTGCTAACTTTGACCTCTCTGTGTTTGCTGAGGTGTGAGGGAGTGATCCCGCCGATCAGTGGACACCTTATGCAAAGAAACATTAAAAATAATCATGAACATGAAAAAATCTTATACAAATAAAAATAAATATATCGGAAATAAATATTTGCATTATTTTTTCAGTATTCTACGCGAAAACATTGTAATTCTAAATATAATAATGCTATTGAAAATACAATCTAAGCAAACCCAAATAATAATTGCTATATAAGTCGTATTCTATTTAAACCTATCAGTATTTTCATTTATAAATTGTAAGTATTTGGTGAGATAAATGGTCAGTATAAACTAACTTAATTTCGGATGTCCGTCCGTAACTTACTGGAATTGCAACAGCAACACTGACTAGCCGCTAATAAGGAGCGGGCAGCCGAATATAACCCGTCAATCAGCGCGTGGCTCAGGCTACTTGCAAGGGTCGCGTCACCAAACTGCATGTTATTGACATTTATATTAATTTAATTATGTCCCGTGATTTTTCATGATTTTCTAAATAAATTTGCACAATTTGCAAGCGTTGTTTTAGTATAGATCTATCTATTCATGGTGAAACGGCAGACTAAACTGTTTACAAATCAGGTGTCAGCTGTGAAAAATGTTGCCAATTCGAAAAACAAACCTCTAAAAAACATCCAATATTTACATTAATGTTTTAAAATTACCTTTTCAATTAAACCAATGCCATGGCCATGTTTTATACCTATAAAAATTACCCTATATAAGATATTTATTAGTGATGTACCGAATATGGGTTCGGTCGAATGTCGAATTTGGCCGAATGTTCAGTTTAAATATGTGCCGAAGCCGAAGTTCGGCCGAAATTCGGTTAAATTTCGTGCGCTTTTGCCTGATGAATAGGTCAGATCGCCATCACGAAAAGAGTGTAATTGTTTATTTACTCTGTGTTTTAGTTCTGGATAGTTGTTATAGAATATTACATATTAAAAATTATTATTTTATTTTATTAAAGCATATTGTTGATACTTGGTGTGGTTTCTTTCCTAGAGAATAAAGAACAATCCATTCATATGTTACCTATTTGCTTATAAATCAACATTTTGTCTAGATTTAATTTGAAATTAAATTTCTTTATACTTTTCCATTTCTTATTTAAATCCTTAAATGCTTATTTAATATTTATAAATGTGAAAGTTCAGATGGATGGGTCGACTGAAGGGATCTTGATAAAATTTGGCCAGAAATAGATTATTGTCTAAAAAAGCACAAAGAATATTAGAATATAGAAGAATATATTTTATCACAGTAATAGGTTTCTGTGGAATGAAATCGAAGTCTGCACGAACGAAGTCGCTGGCAAAAGCTAGTTAATTAAAAAGCTACCGAAGTTCGGCAGATTTAAACGAAATTCGGCCGGAGACGAAGTTCGGTAAAAGTTGCCGAAGTTCGGTTATACCGAATGTGAAACGAATTTCGGTGCATCTCTAGTATTTATATACCTCGCTTTACTTTAACTCGGACTATTATTATCTATCCAAAGACTTTCATACCTACTTTAACATATTTTAATTATTATCTGTTTTATAATTTTTACGCTTCAACAGGCCTAGAGGCCCAATTACGGAAGCGAAACACAACACAAAATACCCAGGCTTGAGTAAATCACTTAGATTAAATGTGACCTCGCCGAGAATATGAGAAGCCAGTGTTATGCCCGTACGAGGGCCGCCAATATACCTGTAAATAGCTTCGTCTCTGTAAGCCTTCTCTAATACATATGCATATCCTAATTAATGACAATCCCTCCGGGGACAAAAATTCAGTAATTGTGCTCATGATTTTTTTTAACATACTAAAAAATATCGCGTATGGTATATTTTTATACTTCCTTTGTATGTCCAATAAAAATTAAATGTGTGGGGTATAAAAGCAAAGGCAGCAATATCCAAAAAAAATTGAATGCAGTCATCGAGGATTACTAATTTATAATGTATTTACAGAATTCTAGATTTTATAAGAAACATGATTTTACAAGGGATAAAAATAATACATAAAATTTAAAATTCAGTTTATTTTAAATTCATAATCCTTGGTGAGTGCATTCAAAACATTTTTTTGTTGATTTTTTGAATATTGCGGCCTTTGCTTTTATACCCTACATATCTATTATAGATACTGGTTAAAACTGTTTAAAAATAGCGATTTTATAAAAACAAGATAAAATTTCACGATACGTTATAAAACCCGAGTATCCTTACAGATTCCTATCAAATGCCAAGTGCTCGCGGTACAAGAACTTGTGCGGGCGAAGATAAGGAGGAAGATAAGATAAGAATGAGGGCTAAGGAGAAGAATGCAGGCGAGATGTGTATCTGGAAATAAGATAGCTGCTCCAGACGTCTGCGGAGACTGAAACCCATTAGGGGAGAGCCCGACGGCGGCTGGCAGTCCTGCAGGACACCTAACGAGATAGACGTTTCATTTAACCATCTCAAATGGCATCTAACAATTAATTTACAGCGTCCCTTCACCCAGCTTCCCTCTCCTCCCTTCGCCCTCCCCCCCGCCGCTCCAGCCTCCCTGTGAAGCCGCTGTGATGCTCACCTCTAAATAAGGTTTTATCTGATGTGTCGTTTATTACGAACGAATATAATTTTGTTCAGTGCTCTTTGTTGTGTATTCTGAATAATTTTATCAATGATTTATAATATCACGCACGTATACACGCCATTAATATTAACATTTCAAACACAATTTTTTATATATATTTTTTTGGAATTGTAGTCAATGTAGTTTTATACATTTTTTTTACAATATTTTAAATAACTGTTATTTAAAATAAAATATCCTTTTTTACAATTATTATTGTTATTTATTATTTGTGTTATACAATTATAATTATTTTATTTATATTAAAATTATTTTTACAATTATAATTGTCAAAATTAAAAGCATTAAACATAAAAAAACATGAAAAATATTTATAAAAGCAAAAGAGAAAAAAGTAAAAATAAAAAAACACGTAAGTAAACATGGTAAACATAATCTACATACAAAAATATTTATAAATTTTCCATATAAAGCGGGTTGTGATATTCTACCTCTAAGTAGCCTTTATTAATTTATTTTTTAACATAGGTATATATGTGCATACATATACTCAACAGGTCATTAATGACCCTGATAGATTGTCCTTGTCAGGGACATGCAGTCAGTACTTGCGCTGTATATAATTGGAATTTTTGAATTGAACGAAATAAAATATTGTCACGTGGCGTGGCTAGGTGGACAAATGAAAACAACGGAAATTAATAAGCGATTTATTTATTAGTGATTAATTGATAAATTAAGGATAAGTTGTAGAAGTCTCACAGAGACGAAGCTATTTATATAATATGAGAAAAGTGGATGGAAGTCACTTATACAATGGATCAGGGCTTACAACCTGTATGAGCTGGCTTAAGTGATTACTCTACACAATGCAACGTTCACCAATTTTGTCGTAAGAACATCCTCACAATACCAAATTTTTGAAAGTTCTCTATATAGTTGAAATCAAGAACATTTCAAATATTGCACTGGCCTCTGTTGTAATTTTTTCTCATTTACAAGTTAGTTAGTATACATAGATTTAGCAACTGATAATAATACCTCTATCTTTTTTTTTCAAAGTTTTTTTAGCAATGTAAAATTCAAGGGATTCGGACATGGCGCTATTCCATCTGCTTGCCATTTCGTGATAATATCCTTATATTATCACGAATTCATCACGAATAATTCCTATCACATTAAATAATTATCGAGTTATTCAGATTTTAATGAATTATTATATTCTATCAGATAAATATTTATTGATGCCTTTTTTTTATCGAAATATACATTTACACAGGCTTATTTAAATGTATTGACTGCAGAAGTCTGATGTGACATTAGAAGCGCAATGTAAGAACCTTTATATATTTTTTAATTTTATTTAGTTTAGCACAAAAACAGGAACTACGTACCAAAGCATAAATTTTGTCAATAAATTAATATTGTCACCAAATATTTCTCGAATCGAATCTTTATTTCTCTCACGGATATTACACTGACTGTAGCGTACATCACATGACTGCAACCATGAGCGTTTGACATTTTTTTATAGACGCAAAAGGTGCATAAATTGTATCGGGGTACGTTGTACCAAATAAGTTCCCTCAAAGCCATTTTTTTATTATTTGATAGCTACGAATAATGTCGCGTTCTATTCTACGCACTGGCAACATCACGTTGCGTTGCAGAACAACCGGAAGATTCACGTTCTGTAAAGTAAAACAGTAACAGAATATTATAACATTTTCTTGTATACGTATTCCAACGAATCAAATCTAATCGTGAATAAGTCAGATTTTCCGCTTCTTGCAGGGTGTCTCAAAGCTATTAGCAATAGCTTTACAGGTGGATTCCTGCCTTAATAATGAGTCGAAAATGTTCAAGCAACCATGACATTAATCAATAGTTATGGAGGTATGTAATATAAAAGTTTGCATTTTTTTTTCAATATTTCTGGCTTATTTTTTGCAAAAAATTGAACTGTCATTGTAGCAACTTATATTGTTCATGAAAAATTCAATTTAATACAAGTCGAAAAAATGATAAAAACTTTACAAAAATTTAAAAAAGAAATTTTTTACAAGGTTTCTGTCTTTTTTTTTACTTGTATTGAAGCGAGTGGATTTTTCATAATCGACATAAGTTACGGCAATTCGTTCAACTTTTTACGAAAAATAAGTATATTGAAATTAAACACAAACATTAATATTGCATTTCTCCATAACCTTTGATATTAATTAGGTCATGTTTTCTTGAACATTTTCGAATCATTATCAAGGCAGGAATCCACCTGTAAAGTTTTTGCTGCTAGCAATGAGACACCATGTATAATTCGCATGCAAGCGCGAGAAATCATCTTAATATTAATGGTCAGTGTTCCTTTAGAATCACCGCGTGTATTTATATGGGGACATCGAAAGCCGAAAACTGTATCTCGGCCTATTTTCGCAAGACATACTTTCGTTGTGTTTATAAAGACATTTAAGATAATGTTTATAAAGATAGTGTTTTTTGCAGAATGTGATCGATCACACGGACAAAAAATATGGGACGTGATTCATCCAACTAAGCGAGAAGTGAAATTATCCACAAAATATAACAACACTAGAGTTGTAGAACTCCCCATTGACTGACGGATCCAATGTCTGGCCGTCGACATCGACTCTTCAATCAATTTCAAATTATCTTCGGAAACTACTACAGACCCTATTCTCCCCCTCCCCCTTCCCCTCCGCAGCTGGTGGACCACTTATCTGTAGGTACCTAACAGTTACAGCACGCTGCGTATTGACTTCCAAACACTTCAAGTAGATCCGGTCGCAAACAGACTAATAATAAAGTTTTCCAAACGTATTAATCGAATTTTTATGAAATTTTTTAATTCTTTATTTGAAAAACACACTTCAAATATTTCAGACACATTAGAGTTTATTTTTATGATTGGAATATCACGTGATTGGAAAAATATTTATAAATTCAATAAAATAAAATCTCCAATGATTTAACAAAAACTTCTTAACAGCTCAATTAAGAGAAACAATCTTCAAATAATACTTTTTTTTTGAGGTTATTCCAGTAAAATTTGTCACGATCATAGAGTGTAAACATATACAGAGATGAACCAAACTAGTTCTTCAGTAGAAGGGAACGAGTCCCGTATGTCTCAGACACATTTATACTGCAGTTAACGTATTTATTCTTGCAAGATTAAATCTCGAAGTACTTTTTACAATAAACGTATTTTTTAAATTTTATTCCAAACCGAAGAGTTTTTAGTTTAAGTTTTTCCTAATTGTTTCAAAATTTACAAGTTCGTGGTGATTTTTTTAAACAAGTCTAGCACCAGACGCGTTGCCTAATTGTGGACAAGGAATTTAGATAAAAACGTTTTTTATTTATTTATTTTTATTTTTAAATAGAACAAAAGAGAATTAGCACACATATTCAAATTATAATTAAACGTTGCTTATTTAAACATACATTGAAGAGCTATATGTTTACATTCAGTGTTTTTAATTCTTTATTAATATTTGTTATAATGTAAAAGATTTTCCCTGTCTTCTTAAACAGACAGGTTAAATTCTATTACCTGTCTATTAATATGGTGGTCTATGGTCCAAATATAATATTTTTTAATATTTAAGTTTATTATCATTTATACGGCGAAACGAACAATGTGTCATTTGAAAAGAAAAAAATCATTTGATTCTTTAATATTTAGAACCTCATATAATATGGTAATAAAAAAACATTTCATTTTAGGCTAACCGGTTTTAAGCGATCGATAAAACAAATCCATAATACATACGTCATTATAAATTTTCATAGGGATAAATTATCACGCGGTGAGAGGAGAAAGGCAGGCGAGGGGAGAGGCTCAAAGCGGGGAGGGAAGTAAGGGAGGGGAAAACAAAGTTAACTACTTATTGGGAACAAATTAATACTGAGGCTAGTTGTTGAATTCAATTGGTTGTTTGTAATGATTAGATTAATTTGAAGGGGTTTACTGTTTAAAAGTTTATAACTTTATTAAATTTGAGACGACACCCCGTTCGTCGATAAACTCAAATTTCAAATGTCATATTTTTTAACGCTTTTCCCAAAAATACTGATTATATTTTATTTCTCGTTTAAATGGATCTATTTATTATTATTATTATTATTATTTGCTATTTCATTAATCGAGCATGTAATGTAATACACGAGAATTTTTTTAATTTAATTTTTTTATTAAATTAAATATAAGGTACAAATACGAACATACAAAATTGACATTTTTTAAAATACTTTGTTGTCATGTAGACCTCATCAGTGAAGAGAGGTTCTTGGGTCTGATGAGGGAGCCACAGTTCTTATTTTGTGTATAGGTACATAGGCGAAATAGAAGGAGGAATTATTAAATATACATAATGATTTCAAAGACTGTAAAATAATAAATACCTAATATAAATAATTCACATAATGTATACACAATAAATAAACTTATTAAACTGTTCATGTTACGTATATTATTAAAAATTAGGATAAATTATAGATATCTCACAGATACGAAGCTATTTATATGGGAATATATGTATGGACTGACGTAGGTGTTACAGGGATGACGACCTTTGTTTGAGTCTGGTTTAAGTGATCATTTTACAAAATGTAACGTTCACGTTTCCACCCAAGATCGCCCACACACATCTTAAATTTATGGTTTTCATTAATAATAATTTCTAAATTTGATCTAATTTAAGCTAAAAAAATAAATATTTTCGATTGATTTTAGGTAGAATAGGTGAACATTTACATTACATTGTGTAAAGTGATCACTTAAGCCAGCCTCAAAGAGAGGTCATCTGCCCTGTAACACCCACGTCAGTCCATACATACTTTCCCATATAAACAGCTTCGTCCCTGTGAGACATCTATAAATGGATGAAGTTATGCTGAAAGCGTTCAATAAAAAAAAAGGGAATTGAGAAAATGGCTTCTAATAATTTGACTTTACAAAAATCTAATACGATAATATTTAATTCACAATTACATTTTTTTTTGCAAAGGGCTCATTGTAGGGATGTTTTTTTTATGGCGTTTTAATGTAATTATAGAAGAAAAACATTTTTTTCGAAGATATCTTACTAACTTGTGGCGTTTTACAGTTTGGATTCTTTCAACAAAATGACTATATGTACGAAAAACAGTACTTATTTTATTCTATGTTAGTTCTATGTTCTATAAATTTGATAAAACATAAAGTATTATCTGAGGCGTAAAAAAAGTTCAATCTCCTTAGATGTTTTCTACAAAATTATTATCGTGTAGTAACAGTAAAAGTTGCATAACGCATCCACACAACATGGATTTTTTACCCAATGTTTTTTTGCCAAGGATTTATAAATTTAAAGTCACAGAAGACTGTCAAACCACTTTTTAATATGCCAAATTTTGGCTGTGGATCATTCTTTTGATATTTATAAGGGTTTACAAATTTTACATACAAATTATACAGAATCACAGTGTGATAAATTAGAAATTTTGGAAATAAGAAAAAGTGTTAATAGTGAATTGATTATTATAAATAACCAGGTCTTTTTTACAATATCTTTTAAATTTATTTTCATGTTAAGTAGGTACGTTATTTTTATTCATATTTCATATAATTTTTTTAAAAATATTTTAATTGTCTATACTTCGATTTTTGAATTTAATTTGTTAATATACATTTGTATCCTGGCGCCATTGCCTCTGAAACATATTGAATTTTTCAATACAATATTTGTGAAAACTAAGTTTATTTTTATCATTTATATTAGTAATGTCGCCACAAAAATATTTTGCTGTTTTTGAAGAAGAAAATATATCGTATTAAGCCGTCCAATTCCGAATATAACTTATTTTTAGTATTTTATGGGTTGGACACTTTCTGCGTAACTACGTCCAATTTATCTTAATTAATGATACCCTCTCAGAAGAGAAAATTCAGTAATCGTGTTCCTAAAAATTAGAACATACTTGTAAAATATTGCTATATACACATCCGTATTCTAACTATTCCGCAGTCGAAGTCATTCTTTGATTACCGATTATTTGCGACATATTTGTAGTGTCGTGCACAATGGAGTGTCGATTTGTAAATCCATAATATATGCCTTCCGCTCATCTGCCACGATAAATTGTAATTTTCCGCGCGAGTGCCAGCCCCCTATAGGCAAAACGCAAACTGTACCCTGTACCCTGTACCCTGACCCCACCTTCCCTAGCGGCTTACATCGCTCCCTTAACTGTGCGGGGACGCCATGCGGAATGAACCTGCCCGGCTCTGCCTTTACCCTAACTGTTTAGTTTGAATCTGTCGGTCTATCTTTCATTTTCCGTCTTCCGCCTCCGACCTCCCGGCGCGCCCAACCCTTCCCGCCCACCCTCCAACCCCATCCACCCCCCACACCCAGATCGCCCCTCCCCAACAGTCACCCGATCGCTCGGAGCTTCCCGGAGATTTTCCAAGACGCCGAGGTATTTCCCCGCCCTTAATGCTACAAGTGCATTTGAATGTGTCTGAGAGAGTGAGGAAAGTTTATTGAGAATTCTGTTTAAATGGAAAGCTGATAACGTCTTGTAAATTCGATGTAATGTAAAGGAAGTTGGAAGGAATGGAAGCGTAGACACTTACCAAAGGAATGATAAGGTGGAAGATCCAGATATAAATCTTTTAAATAGTCGAGAAAAATGATCTTCTCTCCACTTCTTAATATGTTTAAAAAACCCAAAGTTAATAAATTAAAATAATATTTAATGTAATAACTAAATAGGGGCACTTTCGAAGTATAATTCAGTTAATCACTTACAAAAAACGGGGAAGCCTAACATAGAATTTTATAAAGATTCTAGGAAAAAATAATCTTAATATAAGGCTTCACCGAAAACATCTAATTATCCATAGGGGGAGGGGTAACATAAACCTTATAAATAAGTCGATTATACGTGGTATATTCACTGTTGAAAATGGCCTAGAAAATCAAAACAGCTGTCATATTTAAAATAAAACTTGACCTGCAGAACTTATAATAATATTTATTAAAATTTAATTTATTTTAAATTTCATTAAAAATAAACATGGAGTTCTACAAACTAAACACAAAAACTATAAATTAATAAAAATGGATTAAAGCATTTGAGATGCATTTTTTTTTATTTCTATTTTAATATTTATAACTCCGAGTGGTTAATACAAAGTTTTTAATTGATTGAAATTAATACTTACAATTCAAATCATAGGCCTTCATTTTGTAAACAGCAAACCGGGTTTACGGCAAGAAGTGCTCTAAACGTAGAATTTTAACCAAACTAATAATATAAAGCATTACAAAAAAAAATAACATAAGGCATAAAATATCGTGTAAAAAAACGAAATGAGACTACAATGACACGTAACATGAGAATGTGTTATTTTACATTCTTACTCTTTATAGATTTACATTTGATTTTTAAGTTTTGGATAATAAGAGGTGTTATTTTAAAGGTATAGAACTTTTATTATTGGAAATAACTTATAGCCAATTTATTGGAAAGATAATTTAATGCCATTAGTGTTTAAATATGATTACGATACCACCATTTTCGAAATAATTTGCACAATTTGCAAGCGTTGTTCTGTCTTTAGTCTATGGTAAAATTACAAAGCAAACTGTTGTTGGTCTTGTGGTTAGGACTCTCGCCTCGTGAACCAAAGGTCGCGGGTTCGAACCTCACTCCAGACCAGCAAGGTAGTCCTATTCTCATAGCACAAGCGTTTAGCTTACATTAAAAATAGTAATAATATTGATGCGATACGTATTCCATGTTCGCATCTCTATTTTATTTAAAAAAAAATATATATATATATTTTAATATACATAAATATATTTAAAAAAAAAAAGTAAATGCCGAGTTAAACTAGAAGTACCGAGAGTTAAAAACACAAATAAATGCGAAAAATAAATATGTTACCGAAATGCGAACAGTACTAGAAATTGTCGTAAAAAGACAATTAATTGAATATTTAGAAACAAATAAATTGTTTTGTGAAGAACAATTTGTAGGTATTCAGAAACAAAATGCAAAATATTTTTTGAACGAAATTGTCCTAAATAATGATATACATAACAATAAAACTAGAAATAGGAATAGAATAAGATTACCATACAAAAAAAATGTCTAATGTACAGAGCTATAAAAATGTATGATGAGATGCCATATCTAACCATTTATCAATCAAATCAAATGAAATATCAGCAGAATATTATGATTTTTTTCAAAATATGAGTTTGGTATATATGTAGGTGTATCATTTACGAAAGCCTACTTATGTGTTAAAAAATTTCATAATTTTAAATGGTTAACACAATTAAATGAGTAGCTTGTTGGTCTTGTGGTTAGGACACTCGCCTCGTGATCCAAAGGTCGC